>LOEQ01004484.1:11525-30384 GCA_001685075.1 Bramus lutescens
CAAGCAGGTGACCTGAGGCCTCAGCGGCAGGAGACAGACAGATAGGCCACGCAGAGAGAGCTGGGGTATAGAGCTTATTTAGTGGGTTATGGAGGGGGAACGGAAGGGGAGAAGAGGGGAGAAAGGAGAGAGACAGAAGCTGCTTTTCCAAAGAAGGGGGGGGAGCTGGAGAGGATGTGGGATGGTGGAAGGGGAGCCTGGGAGTGGGTGGGGCTTCACATGATAAAATTTTAGAAAGTTTTTTAAAAGTTCATTTACAAGGAACCTTTTTAAAGCTTGTTTCTTACATGCATAGGTGTTTTACCTGCATGTATGTCTGTTCCCCATGTGTATGTAGTGTCCATAGGGCCAGAGGAGGGTGCACCCTGAAATTGGAGTTACAGATGTCTATGATCTATTATTTGGGTTCTGGGGATTGAAGCCAGGTCTTCTAGGAAAGCAACCAGTGCTCTTAGCCACTAAGCTAACTCTCCAGCCCTACTTACAAGAAGTTTTTATACAGCATAGGAAAGTTCTACCATTGCATCACTAGGTGATAAAAACTGAATACAAATTAGCATATGAGTCGCAAATTCACCCATTAAAAATTTACACTTATCCACACTCAAAAAATAATTAAATGGCAACTGAATAATGAGATCTTAGACTCCTAGTCTCCCCTTCCTTTATCTTTTTGTAGGTTCACAATTCTCTACAGAAATGGTGCTTTATTTTTAAAGTATAAAATATTATTTAAAATCATGTCTTTGGAATCTGTATGAGATTTAAAATATTAGTTTTGTGTTCTTGGAAATGAAGTTCAGGGCTTTCTTGTGTAGCAATAAAAATGTTGGGTTTTTTTTTGGCAAAAACCAAAATACATAATTATATATAGTATAGCTATAACTGTTTAACTTTGATTTTAAAAAATTGTATATATATTAAGAAAGGTAAGCTCCAAAATGGTAATTGTGAATATCTATAGTAATATTGAATACTCTCATTTGCATTCCTATTTTTCAGCATTATACAGTTTTACACAATAAGAGTATGTTGACTTTATAATAACAGCTAAAATTCTGTAGCTTTTAATTCAGAGTTCAACTTGGTAGCTAATCTTGGTGGAAAATTTTAAGTGAAAGATTTAGTAAGACTAAATTAGAGTTGATCAAATTAGCATATTGGGAGAAACCTTTGACAGAAAATATTTTTTGGACTAAAACAGCCTCATTGTCAGCTTTAAAAGACCCCTTTCAAGTCCAATTCATAATCTAAGTCTGTGATCATAGTTGGACTTAAGAGCTCAGCTCCACCCTGACCTTCTTCCCTGTTATAAGACAGCCACTGTCTTCATCACAATAACTCAGTTAAACCAATTATTAGACCCAAAGCTTTTCCAGAAACAAGACTCTGCCTGATAAACACAAAGTTTTATTAAACTCTGGTGTCTCCTGGTCCTTTTCATCCTTGTGTGTTTTACTAAAATTCATTTATCAAACAGTGGCAGATGGTGGAGTTCAGTCTAATGGGGCATGGCCCCCGTACATGGTCAGGGAGAGTCTTTCTGCCTGTCGAATCAATGACACGTTCTGCTAATACTGTTGCTGTTTCCTCCCTGGAGATGAGTTTTGTCTTCTTCCTGCAATGCCTTTCTTCAGCTGCATCAGTCTAACACTGTAAGCGTTGGGAAGCCATAATGCTATCTGAAACTACCCTGAGAGAGCCACAGTTTAAAGCATTTGTGTTTTCTAATGACTAGCTATTTGAAAAAAAGCATTCAAATGATGGAATATTTCTTCTCCCCTTCAGATCAAAATATGCAGGTCATTTTGTGTTTATACTGAGAAAAGAAAAGAAGTTTCTAAGAAACAGTATTTTATACTGAGCTTTAAAATTAAGATTTGATCTTTTCTAATAAAGCATTGAGTACATGAGAAAAGGCATTTATCCAGAAGTCTCCTTTCCTCTTTTACCCCGAGGCCATCACCCTGAACCACATTATCACACACACAAAAATTCTTAGACATGTCAAGAGATTCCTTCAAGTTCATCCAAACACTTGACTCTATTCTTTACATTCACATATTTTATACTTAAAATGAAAACCAGAATGATATATATATGTTTTTTTTTTTAAAACAAAAAACAAACATTTTTTTAAAAAAACGCAGAATGGACACACTGATACACAGATAGCAAAGCCAGCAAAATATGATAAACAGAAAAGACATTGTGATAAAGAGGCTAATAATTAAGAATATCCAACATCCCTTTTTTTGTGATCACATAACAAAACCACATTTCCAGTTATGAGAAGACACTTAACTGACTCTAACCAATAAAATGCAGACAAAAGAAACAAATATCACTTTTAAACCTGGACCACAAAATGTCTTGTGTGCAATCCTGAAAATTTTACTTTGCTTTCCAGTTGAATGGAGAAACACTCTAGGATTTTTTTAATTATAAAAAAGATATATTGCTAGATATGGTGGTTTAGTCCAAAAATCTCAACACTCTGTAAACTGAAGCAAGAGAAGTTCTATAAATTTGAGAACATTTTAGGCTGCATAATAAATTCTAAGCATACTTGGACTACATAGTAAAACACTTTCTTAAAAATAAATATATTAGGAGTAGAGAGTAAAGAAGGTGGAGGGAGGAGACAATAATAATAAATAATTACTTATAATTAATAATAATAAATTTAGTGATAATAAACAATGATGAAGGAAAGCTACCCAGTAACATTCACATCAAACTACTGCTTGAAGAAGTAGCATTTCAGTTCAATCTTGAAAACTACCTAAGAGTAAAATAATGTGAGTTGCCTGTTAGGAAAAATCTTAAGAGGAGCCTCTCCACCAACCAAATAATTCCAATCAGACCAAATTAGACCTAATTCAAGATGCCCAAGTTTAATGCACTGCTCCTGGGGGGCAGGGAAAACATGGCAAGGAAAAGGGAGCTGGGGAGACCATGCAAAACCCGAAGACCACGTGTTCCTTTTCTGGGCTGCAGCCTCAATAGCCTGTGGGAGTGGTCCTGACCCTCCCTGGGGAGGGGTCACTGCTTGGCAGGTTTTCCTGGAGGTAGAGTCTGGACCAAGGCAACTTCCAGGAGAGAGAGCTTCCAAATACCAAAGATGGATATTGGGGGTTAGGATGAGGCCCCTAACTTAATATTACATAACCTTCTAGGATTTTAAATACCAAAGAGCTCTTACAGATAAGAAACAAAAAGCCAGAGAAAAGGGAACTTGTATAAAGTCACACAATTAGACTATAACCATCCTTGAGAGAGATGGGGAATCTAGGGTTTCCTGTATTTCTCATATTCCCCGCTGTTGGGGACCAGCCTCAACAAAGGTACCTCTTGCCAGGGTAGAGGCGTGGGTATTTAGAAATATTGTAAAGAATACGAAGACACGAATGAAAATAATAAAATGGAGAAACATATAGGATAGTATCAGGATGGAATTCCAGCGAGTACTGGAATTTGCCTGCATTTGATTTCCAACTGTTTAAAATACCCTTGACCCCAAAAGGTAGGAGTAAGAAAAAAAAACTACATTAACATAATACAAAGAAATTAACATATCAATTGAAGGTTGCAGGCTACATTCATAGTTAAGCATTCTGTTGCTAGAACAAAGTAAGTCACACTCACACCCTAGACTAAAACATTCTGTAGGCAAACCACTCCCTGGGTGGAATCCCAAGTTATCTCTTTTCTAGAACTGGAACTTAGTTGGATCCTTAGACTTTTGATTGAGGTAGAAACACATCTACTTCTCTGTTTCTGAAATACAAGGTCTGGTTATTAGCCACACCTGTTGACAATAACCTTTGGTCTTCCTCTAGGTGGGACCTCTGTTTGAGGTAGAAACACAATAACCTTGAAGGTACTAGAGGTAAGTTCCAACTCTCTGACCTTTCATCGACTGGAAATAGGCTCACATTTTCAGGCCTCCACACCCACATCACTGTACCTAGCAAAAAGTAAAACAGTCTTTGAATTACCTGTCGGAAGACAATGACTCCACACATGTTCAGATTTTCAAACACTTACTGTAATTCCTTTAGCCACCCATAAGGCTGCACTGCTGGGTTCTGAAGCCAGCATATGCATCCCGAGTGCACATGCGTGAGTCGCCCGCCATCTGCGTCACCAGAGTTTGCCATAGAAGCCCCCATGCACAGGCGCAGGGGGTAACGCCACCCGTCATCAGCGTCTGACCTAGACACGTCCTTCCCCTCATGTGCATGTGCTGGGAAACCTTTAAAAGCTAAAGGCACCATTCCCACCCTCTCTTTCACCCCCTCTGTTCACCGTTTTTCCCACGGGCCCGTCTGCACAAATCTTTTAATAAACTTATACACGTGGGTTCTTTTGCGTCTTGTGCTCCCTCCCCATCTCCGCAGGACATTTTTTCTTACCCCCACGCACACTTAGAAACAGTCTTACATAAACTCAGGGGGGTCCCTAGATGATAGGAACAGAATTTCCTATGTAGATATTTCCATTTTAAGGACATTTAGAAATTACTATCCTATCCTTGCTGTCTCCAAATTGCCATTATCCTAAATAATAACTACTCTTCAGTGATGCTCCCAAAGCACATGCTTCATGGCATCATGTCCTTGCATGCTTCCCTACTCTTCTTGTAAACTTCCAATAGGACTTCATCAGAGAAGAGAGCTTCAAGAGAGGTTTCCGTGCCCCTCTTTTTGGCTATTAGACTATTGAGACAATGAGTCACAAAGAATTAGAATTTCTACAAAAGTCTCATGTTTGGAAAGAAAAGTTCGGGGACCAGACACCAATCAGAAAGGATGCTTGTCCCCCAGAAAAAAGATTTCATATGTGCTGACAACTTGCAGGACAGACAAGGAGCCAGAACTAGTGACCGTGCTATGTCAATAATTGGCAGATGGTGGGTGAGGCCATGCCCTGACCGGGGATATTTGGTTATACATATCTCTTGTCTTTGTTTCTTACAGCTAAACTTCATGTGAGACCTCTGAAGATGAGCAAAGGGTATGGGGGGCTTGAATGCCAGCCTCAGTACTCCCTCAGGGCTCAGAGTTATGGCAGGCAGGTGTCTGAGGGTATAAAAATTAACTCAAGTATGTTACCTCTGCATGTTCTTTATTTTTCGGGCAAGGGGAAAATGTGAAGTGAATGGGTGCAAAGGAGGAGGAAGAAAAAGAAGAGGAAGAAGGGGAAGAAAGAGTAAGGGGAAAAGTGGAAGAAGTAGCAGGAAAAGAAGACTAAACAGAAGAATAAAGGCCGATCTCCAAGAGGCTTCTAGTTTTTATAGACTAGTTAGAAAATTCCATAGGCAAGGACAATGAAAATATGCCTATCAAAGTCACAAAAAGGGCAGGTAGAACCTGTCAAAGCAGTACTCTGGAATCAGTGACTGGACCCAGGAAAGAGCCCAGACTTGTTTGTTAGCAAAGGTAGGGCATGCTGCCTTCCTGCTCAGGGCGAGTCTTCTATAGAAATTTCTATGTGGTCTGTTAGCAGGGGATTTTGTGGGATTGACTCTATGTAAATTTGACTGATAGAACAAAGACTGAATGCCACCACTCTAAGGCCTCCTGGTGTGGGGGAATGGAGCAAGGTCACTCCATTACCCCTGTAGAAGTCACACAGCTGAGAGGTGTTTTGGGAATGAATCCCATTTCGAAGGGAAGAATCAGGGCTTCACAAGGTTTCCACAGATAAGACAATGACTTTTCCAAAAGACAAGTGTTCCAGCAGTTCTGCAAAATGGGTTACTCCATGTGGATGTGGAAGTGTACGCTTATCTGCCTACTGATCTGCCAGCTGTGCATTCACTGTAGAGTCTTTGGGCTCCAACAGTAGGGGTCACAGGCCCTCTTTATTTGTTCCTTTCCCAAGGTGGCCATACTGGGTCAATGCCTTCCTCTGCTTTTCATTACTACTATTGTGCCTTCAACTGACCTGCTAAGTGACTTTGTTTGTTATCGGATCTTCAGGGCCCACAAGCTTTGACAGCTTAAATGATTCTGAATTTCCAGTCAAATGCAGCCGAAGCGACAACAGTACAGATTTCAGGCTTTAAAAGAACTGGCTGGCTCTGGTTCATCTGTCTTGAAACATTCCATTTGGATATTCAGAGCCACCAAGTATAAGATGCAGGTGCCCAGCTAGAAAGTCTACAGACAGGCAATGTCAACAGGAGAGGCCTGAGTTGACATGAAGATGGTGGAAAGATCCCGCCACAGTGACCTGGAATCAGGTGGGAGCTGCAGTAGCTGCTCTTCAAAGACGGGTCCTATCATTCCATAACCCTCAACGCATGTGTCCCGAGAGTCTCAATACGAACAGTGTCTTCTCTAAAGGTCTATGAGCTAAAGGTTTGGTCCCTCAGGTGGTTCGAGGAGGCCATGGAAACTTTGGGAAGCAGAACCTGGAAGAAAAAAATTAATTAGCATGTGTCTCTGGGTAGACCATCCCTTGGTGTTAGCTAGCTTCCCATCACTCGCAGACACAAAAGTAACCCAAAGGAAGACAGATTTATTTGAGCCACTGTTGCAGAGATTTCAGCCCGTGTCTGGCAGGATCCATCATTTTCAGGGTTGCAGCAAGACAGCAAAATCCCAGTGGACAGGCACAGTGAGGTAAAGCTGCTCCCCTCAGGGCAGCCAGGAAGACGCAAGAGGGAGAGAGACCAGTCATATCCTTTATTCATAGGTGTGTCTAATGTCCTCCAACATCACCAGACATGAAAACAGAGCTCACACCAGCAGCCCCTGGGGTGCTGAGACTTTCAGACCTAGATTGAGCTACACACTGGAACCAGTACATATAACACAGAGTATATAATGTACATATATATGTATATGGAGAGGAGAAAGACTATATAGATGTATAGAAAGAAGATAAACATACAGGTATTGATATATAAAGAGACACATCTGTAGAGATTCTGTCTCCTTGAGGGAATCTGACAATGTCAGCTCATAGGCCAGACTCTGAAAAAGAGCCTGCTGTAATGAAACACAGTTAAAGCTTCATTAATGTTCATTAGTACAAGCACTGGTTCTGAGCTCAAATGAGACTCAACATTAGCCACCGTAACCCACCTGCATGGCTATATATCAGAAGGTAAGAAGAGAAGACTGCTGAAAAATGAATAAAAAGATTGGTAGGGAAAAGAGCAAGAGGAACATTACCGTGAACCTCGACAATTCTGCAGGCATCCCGTGTTCCCATCCTGCAAAAGAGTAAGGCAAAGAAGGCACCAACCAGTCACAGAACAAAGTGAGTCCTGAATGTAGGTACAGGCTAGTGCCCTTGGATGTACAAGCCCAAGTTGGGCAATAGAGACAGTACCATCAACATAGACAAGTCAAGAGATAGATAGTTCTGGTGATGGATGATGGGAGGCGGCAAAATAGAAGGGAGGCAGAGAGAGGCTGCTGACATAAATTATGACATAAAAGTGGAGAAAAATACACATATTTGAAGATGCGGGGAAAAAAGAAAAGTTGGAATAAGGTAAGACAGGCTGTTAATCTACACATACAAATGGTTGAAATTATCTTATCTAACAGCCACAAGCTTGTTGCAGACATTTGGGTTGCATATACAAATCTTCTTATAAGACTTATCACAGTGAGCAAAGACCATGTCTCAATCATTTTGGTATCTACAGTTCCCAGGACCGCATATGGTCGTTAAGCGCTTGCTTAGAAATATGATGACAATCAGAAATAAATGAGTAAGTTATAATGGCTGCAGTTGGAGTCAGATGTGCATTAAATAGATTTATGTGCTATTATTTAGACTAGCTCTTTATGTTTAAGTCACACTGAATTGCTGCATGCCAGATGAAAACAATCATTAATAAATACTAAGGATAAAAATATGCATCATCTGAGCTGAAATTAGATCCAATTCTGTGCGGAGAACTAGTCTTATTTTCATTAATTAAAGTTATTTCTCGAACCAGAGTGGGGAAGATGCCCAGGAAAGCACTTAATCAATGACAGAGAACTGTGACAAAGGGTCCTGGGTGGTTACAAGAATCAATTCGTCTCCTCAATTACCTTCCATACACAGAAAACTAAGTGGAACACCATCACCTTATCCAAGTGACAGATCACGACAACGAACGCAAACATATCGAGAGCCAGTTTGCTAAGTTCAGAAAGGTATTGTTAATTACGTGACATCTCCTGAGACCTTCTGTGATGAGCTCCCTGAGGTTGCAAGGATAACACACCCGCTTGACATGCAGAGGCCCATAAAACCTATTGATCTCTCAGTACCCCACTCCAGGAACAACTTTGATAAAGGCTAGAGGAAGTGCACCCCTGCCCACATCACAATATATTTCACAATTTCTGCTCGGATCAGTTTCTCCTTTCGATCAGTTAACCCATTTAATGCCAAGTAATAATTAGGAGTACTGTTACCAAGGGAGATGATACAAGTGCCTTGTTCAGTTGGGTTTGCAGGGTTTGAAGGGATAATACTCAGGGAATATATTTCTCTTTCTCCAGCCTTATTGGGGGCATACTTAACAAATACAAATTATATATATTTAGAGTGCATATGACGCTTTGATCGTGTATATATTATGAAATGATTATTGTAATCAAGCTTATTAGCATATCAATCATTTAGTTATTTAGTAGTGAGGTCATTTCATTCTCTCAGTAAGTTCCAAGTGCTCAATACAGCAGTATTAATGATCACTTCCACATTCCGTATTCACTCTCTAGAACTAATTCCCCTTCCACTTAACGTGTTTAGATTCTGGGGTTCTGTCTATTGTTCTCTCTCAAGGGCGTTCCAATACTATCAACGCTATTCTTTCACGATGTGACACTGAATTATGTTGTGTCTCAAATATCTAGTAAGTACTAACTCTACCAGAAATCTTAGCATTACCTAAGTCTTTTGAATTATATGGAGAATCTTACTTTGCAATACTAAAGTCAATTTTGTCTTCTGGTAAGCAAATTATTCTTCTAGAGCTGTCCTTTACCTACTTTAAATGCATGAGGTTCAAAGGTGAGCCTGCAACTTGGTTCAGGGGTGAGGTAACAGGATTAGCTAATAGGAATATCCCTATCAGCCATGTTTGGCCCAGAGGAGTATCTATTGTCTAATTAAACAAGTTGAAGCTAATTCTGGATATTTTCTAGAGCGAATAAGAAAAGAGCTCCCTGTCTGTTTTCCATACAAGAGAAGAGCACTTATATGAGAAGGGAACAAATGAAGGGGAGAAAAACTGGAAGAGAAAGGGAACATGGTGATAAATACCTACTTTGGGGGCAATGGAGTTTCTTTCACACTTGCAGCTCCTCGGCTTGGCTTTTATATAATTGTAATTTGATTTTTCTGATATGAAGAGAATTTAAAACATTCTAAAAATTAAGGAAATGCAGTTGTCACTAAAGACTGGGCAAAGATTTCAAAAAACTTGGGGATCCACTCAGAACCCCAGAATTAATATAAGGATTGCTTTCAGTTAAAATGGTTCCACGGGCTCTCAGAATATCTGACTGAAAGTAGAAATTTCTGGCAATGGAGGCACATCAGTTTTCTCTCTGGGAGGCTGAAAGGGGTCATTTTTTCTCACTGCGTAGCAGCTGTTTCCCCTTTTCTTCTCCGGGTTCCATATTCGAGTCTCTCCTTCCACCCACTTGTCAGCTGCTTCTTTTGTTAACTCTGGGAGTACATGCGCAAACTTATTCCTTGTCTGTGCCTGTCTCATGTCAGCTTAATTTGCAAACTCCCACCTCAGAAGATACAAGGCCTGAGTAAAGTATTCCCCCCCAAAGGAGGACAAAGGGAAAAAGATGAAAGCTGAGGTATCTCCTCGGGTCCCCAGAAAAGCCTCTCCCAAATCCATCTTTCTTTCCACCTGCCTTTCATCTTATCAAATCAAAGGGGTAATAAGAAGACTAAGAAAATATGCACCAAAACGTGAATATAACTTTTTTGCTCTAAATTTTAAAAGTAATTTCAAAGTAGCTATGGATATTTGCTTCAACAATTTATTGCCTTGCCCCCGTGCCATTCTACAAACTCAAAGTAAAAGTTGTGTTCCTGAAAGCACATGATGACGTTTATTATTCCTCGGCAAATGGCCATCCTCTGATTGATGGCTGGTCTACTCACACTCAGCTGACTCACCGTCCTCCATCAGGCTAAAGGCTGACAAACCCAGTAACATTTCAGCCTAAAGTCTAAACAGAGAATTGATCATCCTCATTCCTTAACAACGTTCAGATTTCCAACATCCCATCCCATGGTAATCCTCTGATAGGTAAATTTCCTTTGTGTGAAGCATAAACTATCCCACAAATGCTCAAGAATCTGGACATAGTGGCTCACGCTTGTAATCCCAGCACTCGGGAGGAAGAGGATACTGAGTCTCAGTGATTTTGAGGACACCCTGATCTACATAGAGAATTCCAGGCCAAGGGCTACATAAAAAAGACCTTGTCTCAAAGAGAGTGAAGGGTGATGGGTGTAGAAAGAAAGAAGAGGAGAAAGAAAAGACCTGTGTGCATATGGACCGTGCCGCTGAGCGAAGGGCAGTAGCGGCAACGGTCTCACATCACCACGTTTTAGGGTAGCCCTGCTTTGCAAATTGTCTCTTGTAAATTAATCTTTGTTTTGTTTTAGATTCCTGATGTACTAAATTCTAAAGAAACTCACCATGTCTGACTGAGGGGTTATTTGTTATACTCTAATATTGCAGGGGGTGAGGGGCATTGTGAGGCAGAATACCAGTATTCATATCGCCTGTCGCCACAGCATCAATGAACAGAGTCAGACACTGACTCTTTAAGCTGGGGTTATTCAGAGAACCACGCGTCTGGAAGGACAGAGGTCTGACATTCCCAAGTCTTTTCTCTTCTCTCATCTCCAGCGGGCACATTGTCTAGAGAACGGGATAGCCCACCATGCCTAGTGACCATGGCGTTTGTAGTGTTTCTCCTCTTGCGCTTTCTTTCATCATCTTATCTTTGGGTACAGGGGTTCACATATCCCCAAGGCCAATGAGCTTTATATTCCTCCCAGATTGCCACTTAGGTTAAAGGTTAACCCCAAGCTAACCATTAGCAAATGCGTGTCATTTCCTTGTAACGAGAAGTACAGACACATTCTACCAACATAGAATATGGAGGCGCTCTCTCTGCGTCTCTTGTTCCTCATCCTTTCCAGTGTCTATAGTATGAAAAATGGCACCTTGCTGTCATGCATCCAGTCAATTGGTAGCATGGTGCCTTCTCAGTTGCTGCAATATAACACCATGACAAAAAGAAACTTGAGGAAGAACAGGTTTGTTTTGCTTATTGGGCCCTCCAATATCAGTCATTCATCAAGAAAACATCCCACAAACTTATCCACAGACCAGTCTGATGGAGGGATTATTCTCTCAGTTAAGTTTTCTCCTTCCCAGATGACCTAGCTTGTGTCTGACTCTTTGACTAAAAGCAAGCAAACAAACAAACTCTACCCAGCACACACGGCTACTTAGCAGCGAAGGAGCTTTCTGGAGGTAAAGTCGTCCATATCAAACTACGCCAGAGGCAACAGAAAACAGCTCTGTTGAGACTGGCTTTAACACAAAAGCAAGGAAGGCTTCTGTGGCGTCTAAAAAAGCTCAGCAACCAGGAGTAACAAAAGAGACTAAAACTGAAGAAATATTTTCTGTCTTTTATAGGATATGATTTTATTAATCTTTTTAATGCTCCCTGTGAAAACAACACAATTTTTCAAAGGTGAAATGTTTGTATCATTGCCTCTTCCCCTAGAGCGTGTTTCCCAGACCAGAGAAATACTGTCCCCTCTTCCCCTAGAGCGAGTTTCCAGGACCAGAGAAATACTGTCCCCTAGGACCCCTAATAGTCACCCTTTTTTTAAAAAAGGTTTTCAGAACCTGGGCCATCTGGTGATTATTAATTAATACCAAAGTATGGGCTAAACCCTTGCCAACCTTGTTCTTTAATTAAAAGTGGAATAATTTTAACATGCAGGAAAACAATGCATTCTTTAAAGACTCATAGAAATTGGCCAAGGAGATGAAAGTTGATTGGCATCTCAGGGATTTTCTGGCAACAGAAAAGAGAGAACACAGGCCCTGGGTGACAAACACCCTGCACAGCACCCAACCTTTGTGTCTACTCTCCTGGACACCGCCTCTTCTACCCACACCTGACTGATACCTTCAAGATGCTTTTGATACATTCTCAAAAATGGCTCTGAATAGAGCCTATTTCCTTCTTAGCAACTGAGACTCCCGAGTACCAGCCTTCAGGCAGCAAACAGATTGTAGACTGGATTCTGGTGACACTGCAAACAGCTGAGCTAAAGCCATATTGATGGTGCCTTCTGTTGTAAACTGGGAAGGTAAATACAACAGCCCACCCTGGGCCTGTGAGGTCTAGTATATCCCTACTTCATAGTAGATTTCTTCTAAATTTACTTACTGATTGGATTTTATTGTGGATTGTTTTTATTGATCTTGTTTTTTTTTGTTTTGTTTGTTTTGTTTTGTTTTGTTTTGTTTTGTTTTTGAAACAGGGTTTCTCTGTGTAGCCCTGGCTGTCCCGGAACACACTCTGTAGAACAGACTGGTCTCAAACTCAGAGATATGCCCACCTCTGCCTCCCAAGCGCTGGGATTAAGAACGTGAGCCACCACCTCTGGGCTAGTAGATTTATTTTTAAACTTAGGGAAACAAAACAAAAACCAGGCAATGTGGTGCTTGCCCTTTATCCTAGCACTTGGGAGGCTGAGGCCAATGGTTGTGTTTGAGGTTAGTTTGGGTTCCATAGTGAGGCCCTATATTGAAAGAGAAGGAGAGAGACAGAGAGAAAGAGACAGGGGGAAGGAAGGAGAGAGGGAGGGAGGGAAAAAAGGGAGGAAGGGAGAGAGGGAGGTAAAGAGAGACAGAGAGATAAAGAGAGAGAGAAAGAAGGGAGGGAAGGAGGGAGAGAAAGAAAAAGGGAAAAAAGGAGAGAAAGTAAGTCCATGAATGGCTGCCAATTTTTCGTTGCTTTCTATGACTTGACAAAGAGGTTGAAGTATAATTGTTACCATGAGTATTGAGATGTGCGATCTTTAAGAGTTAATTAGGTCAGGTGTGGCAGTGGTGGCTCACGCCTTTCTCTGTGAGTTCAAGGTCAGCCTGGTCTACAAGAGTTAGTTCCGGGACAGGCTCCAATGCTACAGAAAAACCCTTTCTCAAACAAACAAACAAACAGAGACTTAATTAGGTCATAAGTATCCCATCCTCGAGAATGGCCTGATGCTGTCATCACAGAAGTCCATTCATTATCTCATTATCTCTCCTCGTCCGTCTTGCCCTCCCCCTCTCTTTCTTTCACCTCTCCTTGCTCTCACCATGCAATGCCTTCTGCATTCTATCATATAGCAAGAAAGCTTGGCTGATGCAGTCCCCCCATCTTGAACTCCTGGCCTCCAGTACTGTAAGCCAAATAAACTTTGCAGTTTATAAGTCACAGTCTTTGGTACCTTGTTACAGAAGCAAGGAAGACAGACTAAGACAACACTGTCTACAAATGTATAATGTTGGGGAAATTTGTCTCTATGCCCCCTTGTGCAGCTGTCTACAGCCCCTGGGGGTCCTAAAGGTTTCACTGTAACCCTACAGAGGGCCACCTCCTGGGATGCTCTTTAGGATCTACCTAGGGATTTTCTCCCTACCCCTCTCTGTTATTTACCTGCTCAGGATCCTGACCTAAGTAGATCCTGTACTTTGTTCTCTAAATTAGCTTGTAGATGGCTTCTTAACTACATGGCTGCTCTAACTCCAACTTTGTCAAAAGATGTTGGAATCTAAATGAAATGGAAATTGATGGGAAAACATCTGTGACCCAAAGATGCCACAAGAACGTCCCACTCTTGACACTATTCCGGAAGTACAGGTGTTCCCCGGTCTCCCTTGCCTCTAGGATATAATGTTGATCAATGCTAGCAGGAGAGCAAGAAGCTTCAGGGGACAGAAGCATCCAGGCCACTTGTCGAAGTGTCCTATTCCCAGCACAGACGGGAATGTGTTCTTTTTAAAATTCTCAGAGAAACTGTCATGGATTGTTTTGTGTTATTTTTTGGAGACACATGCCCACTATGTAGCCCTGGCTGGCCTGGAACTCACAGAGATTACCTGACTCTGACTCTTGAGTGCTGGGTTCAATGGTGTGTGCCACCACACCTGGCTGGCAAGCTGGTTTTTGTAGGATGCAAATGGAAGTTCTTCCTTTACCACAGACCAGAGGGGCTGGTCACAGTGGCCATCTTCTTACTTCCTTACTGCTCACTGGCTTACTCCCTTTCTCTGCTCTGCCTTCCCCGCTAGCATTGTCCACTGTTAAGTCCGATGTCCTATGGCCAACCCATGGTTGCTCCCACATGGGTCTCTGCTTTCTATAACACCTCCTCGGAGTATGAGCTCACGTGAAGTTCAGCTTTGCCAGCCATATTTTAGGGCACTGCCTTGTGATTTCCCCCAACAAGTTTCATCTTGTCTAAATAGCTCTAACAAGTCTAAAGAGGTAGAAACACAAGTGTGCATTAGTAAGCAACATACATACTTTTATGAAGTCAAAAATGATTCCAATGAACTTCCCTTCTCAACTGAAAAGCCAGAAAACATTAAAACCACATTAGTCAGGCAAATTAAGCACACCCTGCATGGTGAATGAAAACATGGAATTCATTCTTAAATGAAATGTTTTCCTTTAACTATGCATATAGTAACTTAAATTGAGCCTGAGTGCTTATCAGATCTGGGTTCTTTAGACTGTTTTGATGAACAAGACACATACTGCTCCTCCTTCCACAGCTTGTTACTTTTTATCTTGTTCATTTTCTTTCTTCCTCCACACCTACCGCTTTGAGAAACACTACATGTTTGACTGTTTTTATTAATTGCTGCTTCCTGCTGCAAGTTCATGAGGCCTGAGAGTCTATGTTGTTCACTGGTCTAGCCCACACAGTAGAACAGTGTTTGGAACACTCAAGATCAGAACTCGAGTTTATTGAATGAACAAGTGAAGCATATACAAAAGCCTGCACACTCTGATAGTAGCTTTTTATTTTTTGTGTGTATACGTAGAAGCCAGCAGTCACCCTTGGCTATAGTTTCTCAGGAGCTGTCCACCTTGGTAGTTTGAGACAGTCTCTCTTTCTCTCTCTGAACACCTAGGGCTCCCCAACTCATCTAGGTTGTCTGGTCAGCAAGTTCCAGGGTTGTCCTGTGTCTGTTCCCCAGTGCTGAGATTGCAAATGTAAGCCACTGCCCAGCTTTGTATGTAAGTGCTGGGGCCCCCATTCAGGCCCTCATATGCTTGTACAGTAGGTGCTTTATCACCTGAGCCATCTCTCCAGCCCTCTCTTCATCTTTTTTTCTTTTTCTTTATTTTTTTATTTCTATTTATTTATTTATTTATTTATTTTTGTTTTTTGAGACAAAGTTTCACTGTAGTTTTGGGGCCTGTCCTGGAACTAGCTCTTGTAGACCAGGCTGGTCTCAAACTCTCAGAGATCCGCCTGCCTCTGCCTCCTAAGTGCTGGGATTAAAGGTGTGTGCCACCACTGCCCAGCTTGATCCTTTTTTTAAAGATAAAAACCAATCACTTTTGTTGCCAAAACCCATACAACCACCTCTTATTCTTATTCTCTCTAAAGATTGAAAATATAATTTGAAAGTCATCTGATACTTTTCCCATTATTTTTTATTTCTTTCAAGTGGTTTGTCTCCTGATGAGTGTTTTTGTCCACTGTCTTTTAGTGGTAGCTTTCTCATGATTGATTGCCGTAACTAGTCTCCTCAACTTTAAAAGATTTGGCATTTTGAGATAGGTGCTCATGTAGCCCAGATTGGCCTCACACTCAATATGTAGCCAAGAATGACCTTGAGCCTCTGGTCCTCCTGCCTTTGGCTCTAGGGTTGAGATTAGAGGTATCCACCACCACACATAATTTCTGTAGTGCTGGAGATCAGACCCAGGACTTAGTGTATGCAGGAGATCACTCTGCCAGGTGAGCCACAGCCTCAGATCTCCCTGGTGTGATTAAAATCACCTAGGAGACACACATGTGGGTGTGTCTGTGAGGACATTCCCAGAAAGGTTTAAGTGAGGTGGGAAGATTCCCCTTGAATTGTGAACTGCACCATGTGCCAGACTAAATAAAAAGGAGAAACCAGCATTTTTCCCTCTCAGCTTCCTGATGGTGAACACACCATGGCTATCCATCACCCTCATACACTGGCTGACACAGCTTCAAGTTCGTCTAGCACCACTCCATCCCTGCCACGATGGGCTATGCCCTCAAACCATGAGCCAAAATAAACCCTCCCTCCCTTAAGTCATGTTTGTCACATATTTTGTCAAGCCACTAGTACAGTAACTATGACAGTGGTCTTACGCTGGGCAGTAGGCTCATCTTGAGTTGGTATGGTTTGGGTTGCCAATTGTCTTTTCTCATTGTGCTGGCCCCTGCCTGCCTACAACTTTTACAGTTCCCTCCACTCCAGGGAAAACCACCGCCAAGATTCAGAACCAGGTCTTTCTGTTACGGAAATAGGACTGAGCCAGCAACTTATGCTGAAGCAGACCTGAGACAGCGAACTCCACAGGAGCAGGTCTAGGGGCGCAACCACTGAGGGAGTGGGTCAGAGCCAGAGACCTCTGTGGGTTCAGGCATGAGTCTGGGACCTCTGAGGGAGTAGACCTGAACCAGGATCTGTGTGGGTCTGGGGGTGAGTCTGGGACCTGTGAAGGAGTAAGCAGGAACCAGAGACCTCTGCAGGTCTGAGCATGAGTCTGGGTCCTCTGAGGGAGTAGGCTTAAGCCAGGACCTCTGCAGGTCTGGGCTCACTGGAATCTAGAACCTCTGAGGGAGTAGATTGGAGACAGAGTCTTTGCAGAACTAACCCCAGGCCAGGGACTTCCTCAGGAATGGATCCAGACCAGGGACATTTAAAGAAACAAGACCAAGCCAGCAACCTAGGCTGGAGCAGGCCTGAGACAGCAAACTCCACAGGAGCAGAGCAAACCCCAGGAGTGCAGAGTGACCTCCAGGAACATGGAGTGACCAATGGGGTGACTGTAACCATGGCACTGACTGCTTCACAAGGAGTAATCATCTGAGCCTTGGATCCACTGCCACCTGGAAGATTGATCAACAGAGTCACAGACAGCCCAAAATACACCAATCAGAGGAAAAGATGGGTAGACAAGGTAAGAACATACACAACACCACAAAGAGCAACACACCAGCAAAAACTAGTGGCTCTACAACAGCAAGACTTGAACAACCAAATATAGATGAAGTGGAAGAAAATGACCTAAAAATAACTTTAAGAGAATGTTTGAGGCCATTAAAGAGGAAATGAAAAATTCCCTCAATGAAATGGAGGAAAAACAAACTAAAAATTGAAAGATATCAACAAATCCTTAAAGAAAACCAAGAAGAAGCAATCAAACATAGTTAGATTCAAAACTAGTTTCTTTCAAGAAACTATTCAAGACTTGAAAACAGAAATAGAGACAATAAAGAAGACACAAGCTGAGGAAATTATAGAAACAGAAATCATGAGAAAACGATCAGGGACCACAAACGCAAGCATAAACAGCAAAATATAAGAGATGGAAGAGAGAATCTCAAACACTGAAGATACAATAGAGGAAACAAACTCAGCGGTCAAAGAAAACATTAAATCTAACAAAAGTCTAACACAGAATATCCAGGAAATATGGGACACCATGAAAAGCCCAAACCCTAGAATAATAGGTATAGAAGGGGAAGTTCAACTCAAAAGCACAGAAAATATATCTAACAAAATTATAGAAGAAAACTTCCCCAAGCTAAATAAAGATATGCCTATAAGGAAATAAGAAGCTTACACAGCACCAAATAGACTGGATAAAAAAAAAAAGCACCATGTCACATAATAATCAAAGCACTAAACATACAGAATATGGAAAGAATATTAAGAGCTGCAAAGGAAAAGGGCCAAGTAACGTATAAAGGCAGACCTATAAGAATTACACCTGACTTATCAATGGAAACAATGAAAGCCAGAAGGTCATGGTCAAGAGTTATGCAGACATTAAGAGACCACGATGCCAGCCCAGACTACTATACCCAGCAAAACTTTCAATCTCCATAGAAGGAAAAAAAAACATGACCAAACCATATTTAACCAATACCTAGCCGCAAACCCAGCCCTACACAAAGTACTAGAAGGAAAACTCCAACCCAAGGAAGTTGACTACATCATCAAAAACATAGATAATTGATGATCTCACAGCAGCAAATCCCAAAGAAGGGGAAAACACACAAAATAATATCACCAACAATGAAAACCAAAGTAACAGGAGATAGCAACCACTGGTCATTAATATCCCTTAATATAAATGGACTCAACTCACCTATAAAAAGACACAGGCCCAAAGAAACACACAGAGGTCTATGTTAATCATAAACTTGTTGGTCTGTTAGCTCAGGCTTCTTAGTAATTAATTCTTACATCCTGTATTAGCCCATTATTCTTGTCTGTGTTAGTCACATGACTTTATACCTATCATCAGCAAGGCGTTCACATCTGGCTTCCTCTCTGTTTCTGGACTTCCAGCCCAGACGGCCTGCACTACAGTTCTCATTTACTGACAGCTGTTTCCATTTGCTGGCCCAGGCAAATGTTCAGCTTAACCCACCATCCCCAGCCCTCATCTCCTAACCGCTTTGTCCTTTAAGTTTGGGAGTAGGGAAGAAAATATTGAAGATAGACTCATAATATTTTTTTTTTGAGACAGGGTTTCCCTGTAGCTTTGGAGCCTGTCCTGGAACT
>LOEQ01004484.1:30398-44869 GCA_001685075.1 Bramus lutescens
TGTAGACTAGGCTGGCCTCAAACTCACAGAGATCCGCCTGCCTCTGCCTCCTGAAAGCACAATATTCTTCCTTAATGGAGATGTCTGGAAAGAAGAGAAAGAAATGTGTTGCTACAGCTAAATCAGGGATCCAAAAGTTAAAAAAGCATTGCAGGCTTGCTTTAGGATAGCCCTGTTTCATAAGATAGAAACAAGCCAGCCAAAGGTGCAGACTTTAATTATCCACCCCTATGCCTAAAACTCAGGAGAAACATAACCCAGAGACTATGATGCCAAGATCAAAATTTCACTGAAACCCAGCACTGCAGTAGGCAGAAGCCTCTTCTTGCATGGTGCAGAGATTTACAGTGAGCAACTCACTAGTCTTCTGGGCTCTCTCTTAGATACTTTTGTTTCTGTTTGTGGTCACTCTACATAGTTAATATGTCTTTATTTGCTTTTATTTGTGTCCATATTTAAAGTGTCCAGATGCCAAACTGAGCTTCATACCCACTTCTGAATTCAGTCTGTGATTAATTCCTAAAACGCATCTCTAAGCATCTGATATTCCTTGCCTTGTTTCCATGACTTCCTGTCCCCCACTGCTCCCCCCCAACTTCCTTCTGAAGTCCAGTGACGTTATTTATGCTAAGAACCCTGCCCTTTCAAACTTCGCAGATTTTCCTTCACGACAACCAGGCTTCCTATGTTCAATTTCCCTTCTGCATCCACATTTGTTCCGGCTGAGAAGCCACCCATCAACACATTCTGAACTAGAGTAACTGTGGGTGACCCTTCTCGAGTCTCAAGTGGTGCAAGAAAAAGCAACATGCCGTCCTGCACGTAGTTTCTAGGTGTCTCTCACACCAGCGAAAAGCATCTCTTTCCTGACCATGTTCTGCAGCTGCACAGACTAACTCCAGCTTCAGAATCCATTCCCACTTCGCCCTGAGGGATCCTATCTCTTGCAGGTAGATTGCATTTACCCCCAAATTTCACCTGTTCCTAATGCGGCTTCAGGCCTCCTCCACAACATGTAGGCTTGCACCATTTCTCTAACTGATGCGATACTTCCCATTATGCTTCATCCACTTGATCTCAAAAGAAAAAAATCTGTTTTTAAAGCTAATCTACAGCATTCTGGCGGTGGTGAAAATCTTTGTATTTTCCAAGAAGATACATACTTGGGTCTTGAAACTATCTGCACTGAGGGATGGAGGGGAGCTGGGAAGGATGAAGGAAGGGATAGAAGATAATTATGTATATATATATATATATAATTTAACCTTATTTTATGTGCATAGGTGTGAAGGTATCAGATCTCCTGGAACTGGAGTTACAGACAGTTGTGAGCTGCCATGTGGGTGTTGGGAATTGAACCCAGGTCTTCTGGAAGAACAGCCAGTACTCTTAACCACTGAGCCATCTCTCTAGCCCTCTAGAAGAGAATTCTTATGGCCATGAAGTAAAAAGATTCTTCTTAGATGTTAAAAGCAAAATAAAAAGCACACAAACAGAAAGCAGGGAAAAGAAGACTGAAACATGGCACCATAAACATTTAAGCTTGCGTGACAGAAGACTCCAGAAACAGAACTGAAAGATCAGAGCAGAGCCAGTGGGAAGAGGGAGCACAGGCAACATACCCACAGAGTCACAAGATGAGACAAACAATGCAATGAACGTCAAACATATAATTACAGAGGGACAGTCCCAGGAGGGAAAATGCAAGGGACTAATAGATATGGGAAGATCCTGTACTTCAAGGAGGCAGAGAAATATAAATTAAACCAACAATGTCACACTGTGTATCTCCATTAGATTGGAAACAAGAGGGTTTTTTCTGTTTTGTTTATATGACTTTTTGTTTTGTTTTAAAGATATTAAGAAACTGGAAACTTTGATGTATAAACTGGTCCAGGTAATTGCCCACTCTCTAAAACCCAGCAGTTCATCCACAGGGATTTCTACTCAAGAAAAATGCTAGAATATACACATGAGAAGGTGTGTATGTAAAACTTCTGTGCAGGACAGTGTACAGTGAACAAAATTAGCAGCATTTTAATTGTCTATCAATGAAGAGACTGATGTGGGATGTCCCTCTGTATATGTGCTGCTTTTATTGGTTAATTAATAAACTGGTTTGGTCAATGACTTAACAGAGTAAAGGCAGGAGGGAACTCCAAATAGAGATAAAGGGAAAGAGTAAGCAAAGTCACAGAGACACCAAGTCGTCAAAGGAGAAAGATGCCAGAACCTTACCAGTAAGCCACAACCTCACGGCAATACATAGACTAATAGAAACGGGTTAATTTAAGATATAAGAACTAGCTAGAAATATGCCCGAGCATCGGCCAAACATGTTATGCATGCGCAGTAATATATTGTGGAACATTTAGAAGGTACACACTTCAACAGATATATTTGTGCCAGCATAGACAAGTCTCACGACACTAATGCAAAGTAAAGGAAGCTCCAAAATAGGAATAATACATTATTCTATTGTCAACCACACACGCAAACACTAAAATGATATTGTGAAATCATAGGGTGATTAACCTGTAGGGATTAGGAGGTGTCATAAGTAGAAAGTAGAATAAAGCAATTATCATTGATAAAGTGCTTAGTACGTGTCTTATGGTATTTACATACCTTAATTGTATTCCTAAATACACTCCTTAAAACCACTCCAGGACATAGATAGTAACATTCATTCACCAGAGAAGGAAACCTAGGTACATATGGTTCAAGTAACTTGTCTAGTATTGCCCAGCCAGCTAATGGAACAACAACGTAAAATTGTTCCTAAACAATCTGGCTCCAGTCGCTCCCAAAACTAATCTCTGTTGTGTGAAGTACCAAGCAGCAGATGGTGGCCTACAGGAGGATGGTTCAAGAATCAGTCATGTAAAGATTAATAGTTGATAGGGAAAATAAATGTCACACATGTCACTATATATCTTAGGCGAGATCACATTCAAAATGAAAATGATAATAAGTAAACAAGAGCAAGGGAGGGAGGAACAGAGAGAAGAAGAGAGGGAAAGAAAAGAGACGAGCTGGTTAGCCTTCTCCATCTGTTTGGCGATACATTTCACAGCCCTGACTAATCAAACACTACAGTGCTCCAAAATCCATACCAGGCTTTCATCTCATTGCTGGTTGAGAGGAGGGGAGATAAAAAGGAAGGCAAAACTGGAGACTGTTCCTTTATCCACAGACATAGCATCTCTGCTCCACGAGCATCTCAGAGAAAGATCATTTGTTTTGAGAAAAATTCTCCTTTGCCCTTTTGGAGTTAATTATAACACACAAGATGCAGTTCTGGGTCATTATATGAAGGATGTGCCTGGTCTACAGTCACCCCATTGCTTGGCTTTACTGGAAGATGTCTCCTTCCAGATGGAGAACAGGTTTGATACCCATTTCTAAAAAGCCAATCAATGAGAGAAACCCACAACAGATAAGCTAAAAAGAAATGTGTGCCAGGAACCATGGTCAATCTTTCTTTTAGCACAGAGAAAGTTTCAGGCCCAAGATGTATTCTTAGACCTGACCAATCTACCCTCAAGAGGGTAAGCTATTCGTGGGTGGGGTAACAGCTGCAGTGAGCTAGGAGCTCCACCGTGTGGTGGAGGCTTTCTACCAACTCTGGTGGGGCTAATGTTTGCAATGGCTAGATCTCTCAAGTCTTTTATACTGTCTCTGCGACAGTGTATCATGAAAAGAGCCCTTGGGTGCTATGAACACTTTGAATAGCAAAACAATTGTGGCTGGAGTTAGCCCGGAATATGTTCCCAATAACAGGGAATGCAGTGTTTCTTTGTCAATCCACACTACGCTTCTTACGCAGACTGATTGTTCGAACTGGTTTTTATTTAGTCGTATCTGATTTCCAAATGTCCCTATGCCCAAGGAGCAAATAACTCTGTCGTCTCTCTGATGCAGTACTTGAAAGAAGGCATTTAGTCCTATGACTAAGAACAAAATAAACCCTCTCCCAGCCGGAAACCTCCGGTGACCTGACAAAACTTTCAGCCCCTTCTCCACCCTGGCCTAGGGACTCCTCTCAGGTACAGAACAAGCCTTTAATTCTGCAGCTTTTGTTGCAGTAGCAACAACTCCTCAAGAAAAAGTTCTCTCTCATAGAGAAAGGGACCAAAACACGAAGTCAAATCACAAGTGCTCATCCTATGTGTGATGATGTAGTTATCTAAGGCCATAAGTCTAGGGATTGTTCCCCAATGCTGCAAATCCTTCACTCTCTGGTGAGATTTTTCAAATATTAATTTAAATAAAGCAGTATCTTTTGCCTGTCCTCTTATAAAGATTTTTAAGGACTTGAATGCTGCCTGGATATACAGAAAAATAGATGCTGGACAATTTGCTTTAGAAAACAAGTTGGAAAAAAATAGGTTCCTTTTTACAAAATCATGTTACAGCTCAGTTATAAAATCAGAGGAAAGGTTTATACATGAAGTTTCTTACTGAAATCTTGCAGATAGACTAGAAACAACCTAAATAAGCTAACATCCAGGGATTGGTTACCGCCATTGTTTCCTTGGCCTAATGGTTCTCCTTTTTAGCCTCACATCAAAATCTATGAAGCACAAAAAACAAACATCATGGGAAATAGAACCCAGGCGTGTATGGTACGTAACACTACCCCCGGGATTACCATGCGCAGCAGGTCCAGAATACCAGGCTAAAGAAGCTCTGACGGATAGCTATGTAGTTGCAATTATGCAATCAATTAAAACAACCCGTTTTTGTCTGAGAATAGAGCTCAAGGTAGAGCATTTGCCTAGTATATGGGAGACCCTGTCCTTAATATCAGAGGAAAATATAGATATAGATACAGATATAGATAGATATATCCTATCAAAAAGTTGTAAGAAACAAAGAACACCTTTAAATCCATCTTGAGAGACTACAACCAAGGTAGGCCCACTAAAAGCCTTTCCAAAAGTGAAGGACCCATCCAGTTCAAAATTACACATTGTCCCCAGTTGTGAGATTCTCTGACTTTCATGTCCTTAACCTTTGAAGATTATGGGACAATCAGTTTTAGAGAATGTGTTTCACGGTGGGGCATCAGAGTCCCTGAGGCCATCCTTAGTTTTGATGATTTGTTGGGAAGATTCTTCTGTTTCCGGGGATGGTCATATTCTTGGCTAAGTTCATTACAACCAGAGAAGATAAAGCAAATTCAGTGAAAGGGCAGAGCATGATGGGTAAACTCCAGAGCACCTCAGGTACGTGCTCCCAAGAGCCCTCTCTACTGGAGTCCTGGCCGACACAGCTAACTCCCCAGCACTGAGCTGTAAGAATATCTCTGAAATGCTGCCTAAAGGATCGAGGCCTGTGGTAAGATTTTCACCAGAGGTGACAAGGCACTTTGTCTAATAAGTGCCCACATTCCAAGCTCCCAAAAGGAAAACAGATATTCAGCATAGGCTACAATCCTCAGAGACATTGTCTAAGCACAGTAGGGCACTCATATAGGTGATTATGGCAAGAACTTTCCTGTAACCAACTTCCCAGCTGCTAACCAAGACCAGCCTTGGCAGCA
The DNA here is from genome assembly GCA_001685075.1 of Bramus lutescens. Lineage (NCBI taxonomy): Eukaryota > Metazoa > Chordata > Mammalia > Rodentia > Cricetidae > Bramus > Bramus lutescens. Next base: position 35,947 of record LOEQ01004484.1, read on the forward strand.
GCCTTTCTAAACACTGCCTGAGGCCTGCTGAGTTAAGCAGCTCTTGCCTACACAGCGGATTTGTTTGAACTCTCCCATGATCAGACCCAGGTAATGTATTTCTGCTGGACTCTCACAGATGTCACATTCTCCGTGCCACTGTGGATGGAACATGACAGCTAACAGTGCCTACTCACAGTCCATTGCTTCGTTTTGTTAAAGCGGCTGCTAACACCCGAGAGCTCTCAAGCTGCTCCTTTTTCTTCTTCCTCTGTCACACATTTGGGCAAGCTGATAAGCAAACCTAGACTTTCTTTTCTTGAGTGCCAGTGGGAAAAGTCCAAACTACCTGAGGCCTGGCCACACAGTTGGAGCCTCATCCAAGTCTTGTCCCATTAAGTACAATAATAAAAACTGAAGCCAGGCCTAGCCTGATGGCGAACTCCTGTGATCCCTCCACTCAAGAGACTCCCTGCCAGTTTGGGGCCAGTGTGGTCTACATAACAAGTTCCAAACCAGCCAGGCCTGTTTCAAAAACAAGCAAGCAGTCAAAGCCCACCACTCTACCCTCTCAGCCATTTCCAGACCAGCTGTGGTCCTGCCCCTTCTCCTCTGAAAACCTCAGTCCAAGAGCACAGCACCTCCTTTTCTCCTTAGTACAGTGTGTGGCAATATCAGCCTTCACATTTGAAACCACGGGGCAGGGTATACAGCACCTCACAGCTGCAAAAGCCCCTTGTCTTCAAGACAGTAAGATTCCTAAATCTTCAGCCATGATTTTCCCCTTCCACGTTCAATAAACAGCATACAGAATTATAACTTGTTTCAACATAAAGTTCCCCTCACCTACTGGCTTTGGCAGTCATTCATATTCATTGCCAAGTGGAAAGTTTCTGATAGAATCAGTCCTTTATATATTCTCCAAGAAACTTTCTTTTATTTATTTATTTATTTGTGTGTGTGTGTGTGTGTGTGTGTGTGTGCACACGTGTATATGTGAATGTCTTGTGTATGTAAGTAACCCCTTGGAGGCCAGACAAAGACATGGGATCTATTAGAGCTAGAGTGACGTACAGATTTGAACCCCCTTATGTGGTAGCAAGTAGAGTCAGGAAGATCATGAATTTAAGGCCAGCCTTGGCTTCAGAGCATTTTCCAGGCCAGACTGAGAGAGAGAGACATTTAAAAACTTCCCCTTTCCAATTTTATAAAAAGAAAAGCTATTATCCCATTGACTCCAACATAGTGATAGTTGATGTCATCAATATCTCATTGTCACCAATTAACAGGTCATTCACACAAAATCTAAACAGAGACATGTCTGAGCTAAATGAATCATTAAACCAATGAATATAGCAAACATCCACAGAACATCCATCCAAATGTTAGAGTACACTTTCTTCTCATCAGCCCACAGAGCTTTCTCTAAACTTGACCACATATTAGGACACAAAGAAAGCCTCAATAAATATAGGAAAATTAAAATAACATCCTGTGTCCTATGCAACCATGACAAAATAAAGATAATAGCAGCAATAGAAACACCAGAAAGTATGTAAATTCAAGGAACCTAACCAACACACTACTTAATGAAAACTGGGTCAAAGATTAAATCAAGAAAGAAAATTTTAAATTTCTAGAATTGAATGAAAATGAAATACAACATACCACCTTGTTATGATGGTGCATGCCTTTAATCCTAGCACTGGGGAGGCAGAGGAAGTGAATCTTTGTGAGTTCAAGGACAGCCAGGGCTACACAGAAAAATCCTGTCTAGAATAATAAAAAAAACACACAAAAGAAAAATATACCAAAATCTGTGGGACACGATGGAGAAAGCCCTGGGAGGATAAGATCTTTCAAAAAAGGATAAATGGGATATAAAGTTATAGAGATGGGGAGAATAATGGAATAAGAAGGATGGAGTGGGGTGGAAGATGAAAGGAAAGTTAAGGGTGGGAATGTGGAAAGGGATAACTGAAGGCCTTTTGTAAAAACTGCAAGGAAGCCTACTATTATAGAATCTTCCTAAAAGCATATAAATATATCAAAAGAGTTTAAATGAGATTACTTTGTAATAGGAGGGGGCAATACTCAACTAGACACTACCCACTACCAAATAGAACTCCCAGTGCCAGGAATGGGTTAGCTGCTTTTGACTTGGTGGCCAATGGGGTCCCGTATTCCGTTAACCATTATAGGCTACTGCCAATGTTCTTAGTGACTCTCTAGAATTAGATGGGAAGACCCTATTGCTGAAGACACAACACACTTGAGCCTTAAGCTTGAAGAAATCCAATGGGTACTGACTTGGAAGAATTGGTAGTAATCATCAGTCTCACCACACTGTGAAATCTTCAAGCTACAGTAAATGACCTATCTGGCAAATATGGCCACTGCTGCATTAGTGGAACAGACAGTATGGGAGCAACCAGCCATTGTGTGCTCAGATTTAAGATTCACCTCAATGGAGATGGAACCCATATCTGGCACTGTTAATGAGGCAAAAACTTGCAACTAGATATGTCATAGGCCCTAAGGGAGAACCCACTAACATTCTTCTGCTACATAGATGTATCAGTAAAATGACTCCTGATGTTTTCCTATTCTATCCACAGATCAGTGGGTTTATTACTCACCCTTTATCTAAGAAGCTTCCTATTTCAGTAGATGGACATTAACACAGAAACCCACAACTGGCCAAGGCACAAGAAATAAGAGATCAGAACATGTGCATCACACCCTCCCCTCAAGGAAACGGGGACCAGGAAGATTACAAGAATCAGAGGTGATGGGTGACTCAAAGAAACAGTGTTTTCTGGATATGTCAGGGCAGTTGCATTATGAACTCAAGGTGATTAGGACAGCATTCACAAGACCTGTGTAAGCTCAAGACAAACAACATCCCAGCATGGAGTTGGGGATGTGAGGTCTCACCCTTATCTGAAAAGCCATTGGCATTTGACAGTTGCTAGGAGAGGGGGGGCCAGTTTTCTTTAATGATGTGATCTCTGATCCAGTGTCCCCACTCCAGGGCAGGGCCCATACCCAACACAGACTGGACTCAATAGGTTAAAGTAAGAGAAAACACGAAAGCACGTGCAAGAGGAGGTGGAGGTGCGGGTGGAGCCAATAGGAGTTTGGGGTAGTAATATCAAAATACGTTGTATGAAATTCTCAAAGATTTGATAAAAATATTAAAACATTGCCTTCAAGTGCAGTATTTTTCTTAGGTTTTTCCTTATTTTCAAAGGTTTTTTTTATTTTTTATTATATATCCATGTATTTATTTCGTATGTGTTGGGGTGAGTTCGCAGGGCAGCTTTTGAGAGTCGGTTTTCTCCTTCTCCCATGTGGCTCCCAGAGACTGAACCCAGGCCATCAGCTTTGGTGACAGGAGCTTTTTCCTGAACCATCCTACTGACCCACTGCTTTCAAAAATGTAAAACAATGTTATATCTCATCTCCACAGTGAATGATTAAAACATACAACTGAAATAAACTAGATTCACCTTAAAAATAAGTAGTAAAATGAGGGTGGAGAGAGAGAGCAATGTCCTAAATTTTATGACAATTTTTGGTATGATCTTATGAATTTTAATGTAAATATTAGAAAGTCTTCTTACTTACAAAAACATTGTCCCTCACCACCACCAAAATGTAGTATTTGGAATCCAAAAGACTTGCTGTTTCAAACAGAATAGTACATGAGCCTATCTTCTCATGCTGACCTAACCACTCACCAATGACAGTCACTAGCCAAAGACCCTGCAGCATCTGACACTGGAGCCAGAAATCTGGCTCTAACTGTCTAGGTGCCTAACTTAATGCTTTGATGCCACAAATAAAATTCAGAGTTGGCACTGAGCTTTTTACACTAACACTGGACATCTATGGAATTTAAAGAAAGAAGGGAATTGTCATTAAATCATTAAGGACAAACGTGTGGGAGAAGCTAGAATGGAACCTGGATTGGTTTCTAGATCTGTAGGTAGCATGTCTTCCACGCACCTTTACCATCTTATGACAATAAACTTGGTTATTTGCAGGATCTAAAGAACCTCTGTGTAAAGATAATTTGCCTGAATTAACATTAAGAAAATTCAAATCATCTTCCCTCCAAAATGCAAACATTGGGCATCCTTATTCATAGATTTCCCCAGTAAAATCCAGCAGTTAACGTTAAGTCTTGTGTGTTTGGTATGGCTAATTCAGTTTTCTGCTTCCCTGTTCATGCATATTAAAGGACTCAATGACATAATCAGCTTCGCTTTTCACTTGGTTGCTTAGGGCTTTTAAAAGTAAAACAGAAATATCCACAGCTGTTATAGGCAATCACTCAGCTCTTCGGGAAGAAAATATGGATGTGGAGACAGGTGGTTCATCTCCAGGCACACATGCGGAGTCAAGGAACAGGCGCTACAACTGTGTTGCCCAGAGATTACCAGCAAACTCCCAGAATCTCATTGCTAAATATGGTTGCATGTGGACAGTCAGGATCAAGGCAATGGCTTTTCTTGAGTCTTGCTTCTCCTGGAAGTTAACCAAGATTCCACTATCGGGGATATCCCGGGATTTCTGATTGGAGCTATGGAGGTGTTTTAGCAGCCTAGACAAATGGGATTTGGCAGGAGACCTGACAAGAAGCCCTCTTGCCATTTTGACAGCTACCCTGATGGGAAAATCTTGACTTTGGAGTCCAATTCAGAAAAAAATCAAGGAGATAAGCACGGGAAGCTGATTGCTCACATGGCTTTACAGAATAACAAAGTGATGGCACTGTCTAATTCTACCTTTCAAATGCCACAAACCAAGCCTAGCCAAACCTTTTCACCGCTCCTGAAAGAATGTGGAACCATAGCAACTGAAGCTCTTTTAAACACCACCTGCTGCCTGCCCAGGCTGTCTCCAGCTCCTTTCAACTGCCTGTAAAGCTTGCCTTACAAGCCTTTGAATCTCAGTGTCTCTGCACTCCATCTTGGTCCCATGAGTCACAGATATGACCAAGACAGACTACTCCCAGGCAGTGAGACTGAACAACAAATCAATAGTGTAAGTCTCTATAGAAACCGTCTATCCTACAGTAGTAGCCCTGTCCACACCAACCCAGGGAGCTATGCCTTACTGCTGGTCCATGCTTCTGATCACGGAGCTGCAGAGAAAGAGGCAGCTTGCCTTTGTTGCCCCTCCCTTCCCTTCCACAGTGGTAAACTCTTCTCTCATAACTGAGGTGAATTCTTGAGTATGCATATTCTCCTCCAACCCCACGGCACACACATTTTAATTTTGTCATTTATCCATCAAGTACCAGACACTTCTAGATGAGAATATTCAAAAGTAGTTGTATACACACAAAGATTGATTTTTTTAAAAGATTTTATTTACTCATTATGTGTACAGTCTTCTGCCTACATGTATGCTTGCAGGTCAGAAAAGGGCACTAGATCTCATTACAGATGTTTGTGAGCCACCATGTGGTTGCTGGGAGTTGAACCCAGAACCTCTGAAAGAGCAATCAGTGCTCTTAATCACTGAGCCATCTCTCCAACCCCAACATGGATGGAATTTTAAAACCACTGCACATGCTCAGAGAAAGGCTAGGCTCACAAAAGACAACTTTGTTCAAACTTAGCTCAAGAACTGGCACAGTCATAGCATATAACAAACAAATGTAAAATAAATAAGATACAAAAGATACTGGAGAATCAGAACCTGAATTCTGATGCCAACACATACACTTGAAAATGTACAGAAAAACAGGGAAGCATGGTCCATGCAAAGATAAAAATTTTGATAATAGAAACTTCCCCTGAAAGAGACATAAAGCAGATATATTAGACAAAGGTTTTTGAGCAACTTATTTGGCCAGGTATGATGGTACATGACTATATGAAAACACTCTGGGTAGAGACATGAGGCTCATGAGTTCAATGCCAGCCTAGGACACACAAGTTCCAGGCCAGAATAAAATAGATAGTTGTCTCTAAATGCAAAAAAACAAAGCAAACAATAGCAACAAAAAAATTTAAGACATCCAGAAAACTAGAGGAAAAAGAAGAAAGCTAGGGAAACAATGGATGCACAAAGCGGGAATATCAATAGGTTGGAAAGCTAACACGAAGCCAAAAAGCAAGTCTCAGAGTGAAAACCACTGCAATGAAACAAAAAATTGTTAGAGAGAATCAAATATAGGTTTCATCAACCAGAAGTTATTGAGACCACAAACAAAAATAAATAAAAGTAAAGAGAGTGAACAGGGCCTAGGAGACCTGGAACACAATCAGAGCAACCATATCTACATCCAATGAGTCACACAAGAGAAAGAGATGGAAGGCAAGAGAGAAATGACAGTCAGACTTCTCAGATGTGATGGGACACACATCTCACTCTGTGGGATGACCTCAAAAGCACACACATGGAGAAGCATTCCAAATGACCTATTGAAAGCCAAAACCAAAGAGAGCTCTGAAAGTCACAAAGGGAAATAGCTCATCGCACACAAATGATAATAATTTTATGGTCTTAAATATTAGTTCTCATAAGAAGTCCTAGAAAGCCTTGCAGGGGCTCAGGGAGTAAGCACACTCGCTCCCAGGCCTGATGACCAGGGCGATGGCAGAAGAGAACTAATTCCTACAAGTTGTACCGTGACCTCCAAATGCACACCCTGGGGTTTGCACTAGTCAAGCACACACACACTCACTCATAACACACACAATAAATAATTTACAAATTTTAAAAACTAAAATTAAAAAATTAACTTCTACCTGCCCCTGACAGGAAAGGTGGCCTTAGCAGCATCGAGCTTGCCCTGCCCCTCACCTGACAGGGGTGGAGAGGGGTGATCCTGGCAGAAGCCAGGGATGACCAACTCAGGTACCACCCAGGCCCTCATCCAGGGCTTTGAGTTGGCCCACCCCAACATCTACCCCATCTATGAACTACTGGAGGATATGAAGGGGCCGGTCCTGTGGAACCATAGCCACAGAATCTCCATGGCTCTGGGCAACAACAGGATATCCAAGAGGAGTTTTGGTGGTATTGATGGTGTATCAGACCTCAAACCAGAACAATGACTCATTGCAATGAACATTTGCAAGTCAAGCTGTTTGGGCAAACGGGTCTACTGCACGGTTACCACAGCTCCCAGTGGCAGCATGACAGGGAGGCGGGAAAGGTGGAAGAATGAAATGGGTTTTTTTAATTTATTATAATTATTATTATTAGTTTGTTTTTTGAGACAGGGTTTCTCTGTAGCTTTGGTGTCTGTCCTGGAACTCGCTCTTGTAGACCAGGCTGACCTCAAACTCACAGAGATCCACCTGCCTCTGCCTCCCAAGTGCTGAGATTAAAGTTGAGCGCCACCACTGCCCAACTTTATTTCTATTTTTTATATTTTCTTTTGTGGGAGAGGCTACAAGGGCGGAAGGTGTACTTGGAAGGACTGGAAAATGATTGGGATTGGGGTGAGTGATGTGAAATTCCCAAAGACTCAATAAAAAATTATTTTTTAAAAAAAGAAACCTAACTTTTGGAGGCCAGAAAGCAAAGACCTGATGTATTAAAATGCAATAATTTATTAAACAAAACCACTTGAACAAGAATCTTATATTTGATAATATATCCCTTAAAATGAAAGTTATGTGAGTTCAGGAGATTAGCCAGTAGATAAAGTGTATGGTGCACCTACATTCGAACCTGTGCTTAGATCCACAGCATGCATGAAAAAGCAAGGGGTGGAGATGCGTGTCTGAAATTCCAGCATTGGGAAACAGAGACAGGATGATCCCCAGGGCATGTTGGCCACTTGGTCTAGATGAATCTATTAGCTTCATATTTAGTGAGTCTGTCTCAAAGTGAAGAGCCAGTGAGATGTTTCAATGGATAAATGTTCCTGCTGCCATGCCTGAAGACCCACGTTTAGCCACAGGGAAATCACACGGTCGGTGGAAGGAAGTAACTGTCTCCTGCAAGTTTTCCTTTGACCTCCACTGTGAGCCAGCACACGACCCCACACACAATCACACATCTGTGCAAAATACATAAAGTGGAGCGGTACAGAGAAGGTGCCGAATATTGACCTCTGGCATCCACAAGTGCACTTGTGTGCACACACAGGCACACATCATTTTACACACATCTATATTGTACCCATAGGAAAAGATAAACCAGGGCTAAAGGAATCTCTTACCAATGTAGGCTGGCCCTGAAAGAAATGCTTAAAAGTCCTACCAGATTTAAAAAAAAAAAAAAAGACATTAGGTGGTCACCTAAAGCCGTACAAACTAAAGAAATATAAATAACAAATAACAGTATGGTAAATACACAGGCAATTATTAAAAAAACAGAATTATGTAACAAAATTCTGATTCCTCTGTTGATATTTTTCACGTGGTTTGAGATTAGTACATTAAAAAATTATTAGTCTAAGTCCTATTTAAACCCATGCTGTAATTTTCTTTCTAATTTGAGGCATATATTTTTGAAGTATTAGCTTAAGATTTGTAATAGAGCATGTAAATACACAATTTTTATCAAAGTAGCTACTAAAAGATGTAGGAACTAAGACATAAAGGAGCAGGATTTTTTTATAATGTTGGTGTTAAGCAGGAATAAGTTCAAATTTAATTATTACACACTTAAGGTATTAAATTCAAATTATAATTTTTGCCAAAATAATGAAAGCAATCTTAAAATTAATTTCAAACCACAACAGACCCTGGGTATCCTAGACAACCTGAGTAAAAGTTAACAACTAGATAAGGGTAGAACACTTATCTGGCATTCAGGAGGTTCTTGGTCCAATCCTCAGCACAAAAGATAGACAGGAAGACAGGAAGACAGGAAGACAGGCAGACAGGCAGAAAGATGGGCAGACGGGCAGACGGGCAGATGGGCAGACGGGCAGACAGGCAGACAGGCAGAAAGATGGGCAGACGGGCAG
>LOEQ01004484.1:45077-60241 GCA_001685075.1 Bramus lutescens
CAGGCAGACGGGCAGACGGGCAGACGGGCAGATGGGCAGACAGGCAGACAGGCAGACGGGGAAATTAGGGAAGGAGAGAGAAAAATACTAGAAATTTACTACCTAATTTCAAAATATACTACAAGCTAGTAATTAAAACACCATGGTGCTAGCTAAACAAACAAAACCCAGACACACATAAGAATAGAGAACACAGAAATAAATCTGTGCATTTATAGTCAGAAGATCTTTCATAAAGGCACAAGGAATAACCAATTGTAATAAGGACAGTTTATTAGTCGGGATTCTCTAAAGAGACACAAAAGATAGACTGAATATATATATATGTATATGTATATATGTATGTATGTATATATATATAAATGTGTATACTATTTACTAAACCAGCTTGCCATTAAAATGGTCACAAGTTGGCTCACACCTAAGAGGCTGAGATCTTGGTAGTTGCTGGGTCCCACAGTGGCTGTCTCACGTTGGTGAGACTGACAGTCAGATAGTTACTGGGTCTACAAGCTGGGTGTCTCAGCAGTTCCAGTCTGGCACCAGAAAACTGGAAAGTTCTGGAGAGTCACTGCTCCTGAGTCAGTGGGGGGAGCCTGGTCAGTGTAGGGCTCAACAGTCACGGTACAAGAGAAATCAACTCAAGAGGCAGAAAGAAGGCTGGACAAGCAAGAGGGAAGCTCAGCAGAGTGAGTAGTCTTCCTTCTGCTGGGCCCTTTTTAAAAGACTTAGATTTTTATGAGCATGGGTGTTTTGCCTACATGTATTTCTCTGTACTAAGTGCATGCATTGCCCACTGATGTCAGATCCCCCGGAACTTGAGTTACAGACAGTTGTGAGCAGCCATGTGGGTGCTGGGAATAGAGTCTGGATTCTGTGGAAGAGAATGTAGTGCTTTTTAACTGTAGAGCCATCTCTCCAGCCCCACGAGTCCTTTTCCATTTGGGCTGCCACGGGAAAACACCACTCACATGTGGAATGGGTCTTCCGCACAAATGAGCACTCTGGTTAATTCTTCAGGTGAGGCTCCCTACTTGAGGGACATAATTTGTGGCAAGCTGAAACTAAAACCAACCATCTCAAAAGGTTTCTTCAACAGTGATGTTGGAAAAACAGGATCTCTGTATGCAGAAGAATGAAATGATCTTACACCAGGTATGGAAATCAACTTAAATACATTAAAGCATCAAATGTAAGATGTGAAACAGAAAAGCTACTAGAAAAAACGGAAAATTGCTTGTGCTTTTCAAATAGAAGCTTTTAATTAGCATATATTAATCATACAAACGATTTCATCATATTTTTATACTTGCACATGATATGCTTTTGTTATATCTATGTTCCTATTACTCCCCTCTCTTGCCCCACTTCCCCACACCCTTAGTCTAACAGTCTTCCCAAACAGCCCCCCTTTCTTTCATATCTTTTCTTTGTAGATTCTATGTATGAAAGCATGGCATTTTTCTTCCTGAATGGGCTTATTTCATTTAATATAATGATCTCCAGCTGCACCTATTTTCCTGAGAACAACATAATTTCATTCTTCTCTGTGGCCTAATGAAACCCCATTGTGGATATGCACCATACTTCCTTTATTCAGCCACTAATGGATACCTAGGCTGAGTCCATCGTTTTTCAGCTAAGAATGGTGCCTCGGTAAATGTGTGTGCAGGTGTTCTTATTTCCTTTCTGCTGCTCTGATAAAACACGTACAAGAAGCAACCTAGGGGAGCTCCCATTTCCAAGTCACAGCCCGTCGTTGAGGGGAGTCAGGGACTCGAAGCAGAAACGGTGGAGGAATACTGCTTGCTGACTCACTCGCCAGCTCATGCCTAGCTGGCCATCTACTAAAGATGGGTGGCTTGCAGTGAGCTGGGATCTCCTGCATCATTATGATCAAGACAACCCCTCAGACACAACCACGAGTCTATCTAACCTTGGTAAGCCCTCAGAAGACTCCAGTCTCTGCCTAGTTGACAAGGAAGGCTGTCTAGGACAGCAAGTCCCCACCTTACATCCTGACTTAGACTTCTCCAGGTATATAGCCAAGAGTAAACTAATAGCTTAGCCATATGGTAGTTCTATTTTTAACTCCTTGAGAACCCACCATCCTAATTTCCACAGTGGCCTGGCTAATTTACATTCCTACCAACATTATGCAAGGGTTCCTGGGGAAAGATTTTTGATCTTGGTCCGCCCAGTGATTTTGTTTGGGCATGGCACTAATATGACATACAACAAAATAAAAAATAGACAAATAAGATTATGTCTTCATTTAAAAGTTTCTGCATAGTACATAATACAATCAATGAAATAAAGTGACAGTATACAAAATGTGAGAAAATATTTACAAACCATGCACCCTAAAAGGTAGGTATTAATATCCAAAATATGCAAGGAATTCAACTCAATACCGAGAAACAAATACTACTATGTGAAAATGGGCAAGAGACATATCTAAAGAACACACACAAATTGCCAGCAGGTATATGAAAAATAGTACTTGGCACCATAAATCATCAAGGAAATTGTATTAGACCACAGATACCATCTCACACCCGTGAAAATGGCCATCGTAAAAATGACAGCAGAAGTAGTAATGATGAGGATGTGGAGAGAATAGAACCCTTGTCTGCAGTTGATAAACATGTGAATTAGTGTAGGCTTGTGGAAAACGGTATGATGACTCCTCGGAAAACGCAATGCAAGCAGCGACGTGCTCTAGCCATCCCATCCTGGGTGTGAGTCCTAAGGAAATGAAAGCCACGCCTCAGGAGTTGTCTGCACTGCTGTGATCACGACAGCAGCCATCATTCACAATAACCAAGATATGGAAGCAACTCGAGTGTCACCTAAGCTAATGAAGCAAACGTAGTTGTGTGTGTGTGGATGTCCTGAGGTACTCCCTAAGTATACGATTTTTATTTGTTGATCATGGCATATCAAAGCCGAGGTGGTGACAGGGTGGAAGGGAGAGATAGCTGCACAGTGTCAGCTGGAGACGCAGCAGCCTACTCAGTAATGAACAGACTGCCAGACAGAAGATAAGCAAGAGAACCAGGGAGATGAACACCATCATTCATTAACCAGATCTAACAGACGTCTGCAGCTAAAACTAAATCACAGTGGGAGCTATTGCCCAATAAAGACCATGTACGAGGCCACAAATCTTCAACAGATTTTAAAAGACAAAAATAATACCTAGTATCTTCTCCTACCACACTGAGATGAAGTTAGAAATCAGGAGCCCCAAGAAATGGAAAATTCATCAATTTGTAGAAATGAAAAAAAAAACTTAACCTGTGCATACAAGGAGAAATCACAAGAGGAAAAATTTTAAAAATACTTAGGAGTGAGTGGAACTATATACCAAAACTTACTGGACACAATAAAATATAAATATATGTATATAAAGGAGGAAGTTCGTAGCCAGACCACTACAATGGAAGCATAATGTGTATTAACTCGATAAAAAGAAATCACTTAGGCCAAAGGATGATGGTCACACAGCATGGTATAGATTTAAGCCATGATCCTCCCAGCCACAGCCTGCTTCTCAGGTGCCAGCACTTTGCAACGGAGGATAATCTTTCTGGCAGAGTTCCAGGGAGGCACATGTAAGAAACAGGGAGTGTGTCTGTCTCTTCTTAGAAACCCATTTAGTACCATCTAGAGGATCTGAATTTATGACCCATCTAAGCTCAGTCATCACCCGAGGGTCCTACCTCCAAATGCCACACATGTGAACTTAGAGACCAAGTTTCCAGCACATGAAATTTTGGAAACATACTTAACTCACAGCACATCTACTTACTTGCTGGCTGATCTCTTTATCATGTGCCTTCCATTAGTCTATAAACTGCAGGAGCTGGAGAGTTTCTGTCCTATTTACCATGATGACACTATCATCTAGCAAAGGTCTCAGTGGAAGACTCTCAATATATAGTCACTGAATGGGCAAAGAATTAAAAGAACTTAGTTACATGTGGATAAATCAAGGGCCTCTGTGATCAAAAGACTTTTGTTACTCTGTGTTGAGCATCTGAGACACCATCATTCCCTGGTTGACTGTCCACTACCCACTAGAGACAAAGTCCTCTCAAAGTGATGAGCATGGTTTGGGGCTAATGACCTGAAGAAGAGTTTATTAAAGTTGAAAGTCTAATGGGGATTAAAAGGGAAAATGCTGGTCAGGGGCCCAGACACTTCAGGGGTAGACTTCTTGGATCAGAACCATGCGGGAAGCCAATCTTTTCTCAAGAAATTTCCTTAGGATTGGAATCAAACCCAGTCATACAAGAAAAGTCCTTGGGTCTGACTAAGCCAGATAGGAGGAACACGTATCGCAGTGGGCAAGAACTTTGGCCTTGAAGTCCTTCAGGCCTGCCATCAATCAAGTGACCACTAAGATTTCTAAGGAGCCAGAAGACACTGTGAGCTCAAGGACATCGAATCTCTTGGAGCTGGAAGGTTCTGTGAGTAAATGCCCTGAGATCTCTTTGTGAAATTGAACAAGAATAATAAGATCTAAAACACCAACAATCAGGCCAGGTGTGGTGGTGCACGCTTTTAATCTCAGCTTTCCAGAGACAGCAAGTGGATTTCTCTGGGAGTTTGAGACCAGCCTGGTCTACATGGTGAGTTCCAGGACAGCCAGAGCTATGAAGTGAGGCCCTGTCTCAAAAAAATAAAAAAAGAAACAAACAAATAAATAAACCAAGATCAAAACAACTATTGTTAAAAATCTCTGAATTGTGCTAAATGTGCTTTCTTCTTTCTTCTGCCTTATAGAAATAGAACTACTTCAGTTTTAGAAAAATAATGAATTTCCATTTTCTGAAGAGATTCAAGTGACAATATAAGACTAGCAAAAGATTTTACAGCAAGTAAATGAAAAAGCCCTGCTGGATGGTGGTTTGAGAAACCAAACCACAAACCAAGACCCTATAGGGCTCACTCAAATATTATTTATCACATCCTTACTCTCTAGCCTTACATAATTGATGCAAAGACAACTAGAGATTAGAGATGGCTCAGCTGGTAAACTGCTTGTCACAAAAGCATAAGAACCTTGAGTTAGAACCCCAGAACCCATATTTTAAAAGCTAAATGTGGGACTATATGCTTATAATGCCAGTCTTGGAGAAGTAGAGATTGGAGAGTTCCTGGGGCCTGATGACCAGCAAGCCTATCCAGCTTGGTCAAGCCCAGGTTTATAAGAGTCCCTGCACCAAAAAAAGGTGGATGGAGTTCGTGAGCAATAGCACCAGAGGTTGTTGGCCTCTGTCCTTTACACAGGTGCACAGTATACACACTTGGACACACATCCACACAAACACACAAGTTTAAAGACATCTAGAACTTGGCAATACTTGAGCAATCCTAATCTTGAGCATCTCTCCTTGCTTTACAGATGAGGTCATGCGTAGCACGGATGCTCACTCGTCAGCTGGTTCCCTTTAAGAAGCTCTCCAAACATCATCAAGACGAGGCCACACAAGAATTCCTGGACAAGGCTCCTCTACAGGTGACATCACCCCCACCTAGACCTGTCCTGCATCCCGTCATAGCAGCAGATAGCAGCGGGCTCTTGGACTCTCAATTCCTCATGCAGACTCTCAGTTCTTCACATGGGCCCTGCGTCTCATGCCTAGGCATGCACTGTTGTCGTTCTTCACTGTGTTCTGACACAGAGTCTGCTCCACATCTGACCATTTGCTCTTGCTTGGACACTGTGGTGATAAAGACACACAAGCATCCTTCTGAGAAATCTCTCTCCACTTTCCACCTAGCCCTCAGAGCCTCACACAAGATACTGACAGGTGGGCAATATTCTCAGGTCTATCCTGATATTGGCAAATGAGACTGTCATTTATCACTCCTTAATTTCTTCGACTCAGTTACAGATTTCTTGAAACAAGGATTATTAATCTTCATAGTCTTTCCCACTTTACCTAATATAGTTCCTGGTGACAAAATTATTAGTTAATTGATTCAAATTACTCCCTTATCGCCAATATAAGTCCCATATCATGCCCTGAGTAAGTAGAGTGAACAGCTGCTGGCTTGGTGTAAATTTAGTATTTAGGAAATCTCTCCCTGCCGAAGGTCCACCCTCTGCCAGGAAACCCAAAATAACCACATCACTCAGTCCTTTGAGTCAAGGCCTTGAGAGCACTTGTTAAAATGTGAATGTCATCTAGGAGGGATAACATGAGGCTATCAATGCCTATTAATAACATCAAATGTTATTAGATTAGCAGAGAATAAGAACGATACAGAATATGAAAAAACAGACTTGAATCAGCCCAACAATCGAGGGCCAAACCATGAACAATGTTTTAGCCATAGGTGGAGGCCTACTGAAAGGAATACGGGTCCCTAAAAATTCAGGTGAGATGAGAATTTTAAAAGCATCTGGAAGGGCACAAAAACAAAGATTTTTTTGTGTGTGTGTTTTAACCTGGTCTGTGCTAGTAACATTCTATATCTTTATCATTCTATTTCAGAGTAAACTTGTCTCTGAAACTAAAATAAGGATTATCTCCCGCTTTTTTAAGTGTAGAAAGGCAGACAGTATGAAGACGAGCACTGACGTCTTCCACACAGCAGAGCTAAGAATTAAGCATGAAGGTTTGGTCTCTGGTGTCTATGAAAGCTCTGTGCTCCACGGTCCCTCTGTTCGATTGCTGTTTTTGGTACTGTGGTCTTACACTTACAAACAGACGGTGTCACAGGACACTCAACGAGCTGTCTGTCTGAGTTATTTTTCTGGTTCTCTTGAAAAACACTCTGCAAAAGCAACTTGATGGACTTGATGGGCTCACAATTTGGGGGTACAGCCCATCATGGTGGGAGTCATAGCAGCAGGAGCTTGAAGGGGCTACTCATATTGTATCTGCAGCCAGGAAACAAAGGAGAGACCCACTGGGAATGAGCTCAATTTCTACCTTTATGCAGTCCAGGACCTCTGACCACTGAATGGTACGATACACAATTAAGGTAGATCTCCTCACTTTAATTAATCCTATCTAGACAATTCATCACAGGCATGCCTACAAGCCTGTCTCCTAGGTGATCTAGATGTTAATGAGTTGACAATATCAACCATCACATTGCCCCTATTCCTCCAAGTCATTTGTAAATATACTTCTGAGACTGGAGCTCACAAAGATTGACTCCAGAGTCCTTATATTTCCCAAGAGACTCAACCATGCAGCTTTTTAAAAGCTTCTTAACTTTTCTTTATTTTTCTAGCTCTTTCCCTGCAATTTGCCCCCACATTAGCACCAGTTGAGTCCACAGTCCTCCACTGTCTATGCAAGATTGGCTGATGTCACATACATTTTGTACCATTGACCTGAAGAAAAGCCACCAATATATCTAAATAACAAAAAAGAAAGTGTTAAACATTGTTATAAAGGGTTATAAGACATAAAAATGCAACAAGTAAACAGTAACCTGGGAAAATATCATGGCATGTATGACCAACAGCTGATTTTCCTAATTTATATTAAAGTCTTAGACATACAACCATTCCCAAGCAGAATATTACATATGAAATTGTGTATGTGTGTGTATGTGTGTGTGTGCGTGTGTGTGCAGGAAAATCAGAGGCTCAAATGCACTTAATTATGACTTAGTCATAATTAAGGAAATACTATTGGAAACCATACTGTAGTATTATTTCATACTTATTAGATTGGATAAACCTTTTAAGATTGATGCCTCATCTTAGAGAGAATAAGAAATGGATCCATAATGAACTATTGTTTAGAAGTTAATTAGTACAACTTTGAAAAGACATTCTCAAATTTACACCTTTGCCAGGGGTGTATGAGATTGAATTCAGGGTCTTTACACACACACACAGTGTGTGTGTGTGTGTGTGTGTGTGTAAATGAGGCCAGTATTCTGTACTTGGAAAGACGCATCTTTCTATCCAGGTCTAGCCAGGCTGGGGTTACAGTGCTCCAAGTGCTGACATTCAGAGCCTGCTGAAAACTGGATGCTGGTCCCCAGACTGCCAGGAAAGGAGCAATGCCAATAAGGCATTGGAAAAAAATGGCAAATCTGAAGGGTATATGTGAGGGCTGTCCCTCTACATCTCACTTAAAAGGCAACACACCCCATGCACCATGTTTGCCTGGTGGTTGCTATAGCAACAGAGGGCCGAGAAGCTGATTTTCTGTTTATTTCTTGCAGAAGTATCACACACATGGATGTTCAAGTAAGAGGAAGTCTTGGAGTGCCCAGAAGATGTTTACCTCTCAGCTTTCAGTCTATGAAGTAAAACATTTTTCTTCATTTCTGACTGGAAAAAGTGAGCCAGGCTTACTTTTCTATGTCTAATTGCCACGCTGATTTGTCCACATTCTAGAGAGCTCTAATGCCTTTTTGATAGTTCATATAGCTTTAGAACAAATTTCCCTCAAGACCTTTTCAAGCCTAAAATAGTAGCTGCTGCACTGGAAGTCCTTCTCATTTAAGCAAGAAAGGTAATTTTTGGACATTGTTTTAAATTGTCCATTTATTATAACTAGAACACGAACATCTATTTCAAAGTCATTAAGGATTGCCTTTGAAATCCAAATATACAAAGTGTATTGATTTAAACTCTGATGGCTGGCTATATTAACTCTAATTATCTACCATAGCAACAATTTACTCAGCCAAAGAGGGTGATAATCATGGAGGCGGAGGAAACTGAAGAGAAGGAGGAAGTTTATTTCATGCAGTTTTGCCTAATTTGGCTTACCCTCCATATTTGTAAAAACTTGTTAAGAGGTAAAAATATTGAGGCTGTTTGGTGCTGGGGGCAGCCATGTGAATTCATTGGGAATAGACAGTAGCTCGCGCCCCATGCCCCTCGTTCATCTGTCTGCTTTCCTCGGATGCTGCTCTCATAAAAACTGGAAATGGTTATCTTCACACCTAGCTGTCTTATTCTTGCCTTGCTTCAACTGCTACAGAGTCTGCCCCGCATGTCTAAGACCCTCAGTCTCATGTAAAACTCCAAGGGCCAAGCACTTTCCGAGACAATCTCACCACGTCTTTTCTACCCAGTGAACTCCCTTCCACAGTTTCCGTTGCACTGAGGTTTGGTTTCCTCACTTGCCCGCTTGCTTGTTTTGAGGGGAGGAGGATCTGAAACTTAGGGCCCTGATCTATCACTGAGCTATATTCCTAGCCTTCGGTAATAAGTAGCTCAGGTTAGCCTTGAACTCAAAATCTTCTTGCCCCAGCCTTGTTAGCGCTAGAAGTAAGAGATCTTGACCATAATCTCTCTGTGCTGAGTTCCAGGGAGGCCTGTTGCTGGTAGCAGGGGTCTATCATTTCTGTTTCCAACTGCTTTTCTTCTGCTGCCCTGTGTCCTGCAACCTTGGAGCCTTCTCAGAGTGTGAATACTAACATGAATGAGGGAACTCAGTGATTAACATTAAGGGGCCAAATATCCTGTCCTCACACTCTTCAGAGGGATGTGAGAAGCTGCTTAAGAAGTATAAACCACCTAGGCCACATGCCTCAGCTCTTCCGAACCAGGCAGCCCAGCAACACACTGCAGCAGTGAAGTCAGGCCTTGAAAACTGACTTCCCTAGTGTTGTGTCTATGGGGGAAGATCTGAACCCAGAGAGGGAGGTACCTGCTGACATGGGAGCCACTCAAGGGGTCTACTGCTCACAATCAAGGCTGAGGCAGGCAAACATATGAAATAGCTTGCCAATTAGGGCTTCACTTGATTTGGGATATACAAAAGTGCGGAATAATCCTCTGTACACTGTCAATATGTATATTGGTTAATAAAAAACTAACAGGTCAGTAGCCAGACAGGAAGTTAGGCAGGAAAGCCAAACTGAGAATGATGGGAAGAAGAAGGATGGAGTCAAGAGAGTCACCAGATCCTCAGGGGGAACAGGACACACTGGAGGACAGGTAAAGCCAAGAGTCACATGGAAGAATGTAGATGAATATAAATTGGTCAATTTATGCTGTAAGAGCTAGTTAGTAATAAGCCTGAGCTATTGGTTGAGCATTTATAATTTATATTAAGCCTCCAAGTCACTTATTTGGAAAGTGACTGCCAGATATTTGGAAACAGGTGGTCTAGACAGGAAAATTCCACCTACTAATAATATATTTGGTAGTCTGAGACCTTAACCTGTGTTTATTATGCACATATCCTCATCTCTGAACAATACACCTAGCAGCCTGTTAGTAACCTAGAATCCCCAGCTGCATCTAGCTACATCCCTCTCTGGACAATGGAATAAATTTCTCCTCCCCTTAATGACCATCAAACTTGGAGACTTTCTATTCAAACATATTCCCAATACATTTTAATACAATGGAAAACTATGGACAGTGAGCCCATCTAGCCTACACTAGTTTTCTGTACACATGCAGCAAGGCAAACTGTGCCTTCAACATGAACTTTTAGAGAGAATCCCCTATTTATCATCTCACGCCTACGCATAACTAGGTATGCATATGACTAAAATCAGATGCAGTGCAGGAAGGAATATGAACAATAGAAAATGATCTTAATCTGCCAATCAAAATAGGAACCCACCAATACTATACCCCTTGGCAACCAAATCCCTCCTCCTAAGCTGCATAAAAGGAAGTCCCAGACTGTTATCCAGACCCTTAAGCACCTTCCTGTTGGCCTGGTGTCACTATTGACAGTGTTTTTCTGACCTGTACTATCAATTTCCTTTGGGTAAAGTTACCTCACTTCTTGTGTAAATCAATTTGTATATTTCGATCCTTTGAGTAAGAGGCCAAGAACCTAGGGGCTCCCAGCCCAGACTCTGTTAGTTACAAGGCCTCTGGGAGCCAATAGGAACTTGTTAGATAACATCCAAAAAAGAACAAAATCAAATTTAAGTCATCTTGAAATGCAAACCATTCTAAAACATTTTTCTTTTAAAAAGAAAAGTCCGTAGGGCAAGGGGACTAGGGGGTTCCCATGTTGAGGCTTCCAGGGAGAAGCTGTGACTAGAACCCACTCCACGTCCCCTGTGAGATATTGTTTTCCTCTTTGGGAGCAGACACAGAAACTACGAGCCAAAGCTTCAGGTGCTTAAATGCCTAAAACAAAACACATGAAACAGAAAGCGGCAAACAGTAGTGGACTTTGGAACTTCAGACTTCAAATAAAGAACAGACACCTAGTTTATCAGACAGTGTTACCTCCTCATTCCTGCACACCTATATCAATGTTACCTCTATCTTATTCATGAATAACGAATGAGTGAATCTTATTAATGAATAAAGTCCCATTGTTCGGGAAAAATTACTCTCTCACTGCCTAATTCTTAAAGAAGTTCTAAATGTCTCAATGGGGAGTTGAATGTGAAGAACTGCCCAGCATGACAAAGAAGTCAGTTTACAATTACAAACTTCCAGTGAGTACCCTATCCCAAGAATGTGTGTGTGTGATCGCGCTTGTCTTGAGGTGCACGTATTGAGGTCAAAGGACAACTCAGGTGTCTGTTCGCAACATCTGCTTTGTTTGAGACAAAGACTTTCACTGTTCGCTGCTATGTATGCCAGGCTAGCTTACCCACAAGCTTCCCAGAATTGTCCTTTCTCTATTCCCAGCTCCATTAGAAACACTGGGATTACAGAGGCACACTACCATGACTCTGGGGATACAAACTCAAAAGTTTGCACAGCAATTCATTTACCCACTGATCCATCTCTCCGGTCTCTCCCTCAGGTTTCATTCTATTGTTAATGAATAGGGATGTTCCTGCAGTCCTAAAACTTATGTATAATTTCTCTGCTTTACTCTTTTACATTTTACCTCACAAATCTGATTTTCTGAAGAATGTCCCCATGGGCTTCTGCCAGTCTCCAGTGTGCTGTCATCTGTCACAATGCATTTCTTCACTCCTGTTCAACAGAGCTGCTATATTTCATTCCCCATCATTCTTCCCACATCAATTGTAAGCAGACTAGAAATGCAGTCCGGATATTCTCAAGGATGAAGTGTAGAGGTCATATTCACACAATGATGGAAGAAATAGCATCCCTTACAAATGCCACCAGCACTTTTCTCTTTCCAGCAAGATTCATCTGTGGATTGGGTATTGACTGAGAGTGTGGCCCCTTGTGATGTCACAGGCACACAAAATCTTCTCATCCAAAAAGTCTCATGTTTCTGGTTCTATGAGAGTAAAAATTATACCACTGGGAGATGTAGCTCAGTGGTAGAACACTTAACCAGAACGCAAAAGATGTTATGTACGAATAAACAAGAACAAAAATCCCAAATCTATTCAGAAGAGGAGGAAGAAAGATTCTAAGAGCCAGAGGTAGTGGATGTCGCCAAGGAAGCAGCATCTTCCAGACACAGCAGGAGTGAGGTACATGTGAACTCACAGAGACTGGCAGGTGCACAGGACCTGCACAACTTCAACCCAAACAAAATTCCAGCATAGAGATGGGAATGTGGACCCCAAGTCCACCTCTAACACAGAATCTGTTTGCAACTGACACCCATAGAGAGAAAAAATCAGGGTTTTTCCACCCAATGGAATGTCACTGGATATAATAACAACACTCCAGGGGAGGGCCCATGCCAAGGAGTAGCTGGCCAACACAAAACTGACTCCATGTTTTTGTGTGAATGCTTTTTGATTTGTTACTTCTTTTTTTCTTCTTCATTGTTTTGACCTTTATTTTTAAGGGGGAGAGAGAGAGAGAGAGAACATGAAGGTAAGTAGAGAGGTGAAATAAGTAGGGAGGATCTAGGATGAGTTGGGAGATGGGAAAGAATATAATCAAACTATATTGTGTGCAAATTTTTTAATAAAAATTTTTATTGAATTCTATTAAACCATCCATTTGAGGATACGCTGAAAATAGAAATTATAAAAGAACTTTAGTTGACCATGTGGAAGGCTCAGGATGCTAGTGGTGAATCCTGCTTTGCCAACTAAACGGAAATGGCGAAGACAATACTGAGATCAGCGCACTCAAGTTGCAGCTATGACGGAAGTTGAACCTCTGAACTGTGGACTCCCTGTGGCACAGTTGACTGCAGGTGATGCTGGTGCAGTAGTAGCAAGAGAGCGTCAGTGGCCTCTCACGCAAACACACAGCCACCTGACACTTTGCCTTGCCACTGACCAGCACCTGGACACCTAGGAACCCAGTGTATCTACTTGGCACAAGACAATTTGAGATCTCTTCCTTTGGCCCAGTGTTTCCTGAATGTTTCCAATTGCTGAGAAGGAATAAGACTTTTTAATTAGAAGACCAATAGTAATAATAGTCTTATTGTTGAAAGTAGCTAACACACTATGATATGTGCCAGGCTCTGCTATGGATTTACCTCACATATTTAGATAGAGACAGATATAGATTTGATATATGCATACATACATACATACATACATACATACATACATACATACATACATACATACATATGACAGAGAGAGATTTATCCTTATGACCTGGCTCCCCTGGGGTCTCCCAAAGCTAACATTAGCCATTGTCAGCCTAGGAAGCAACAAAAAGTAGGGACAAGCAGAGACCACCCACATAAAACTAGTGACAGATCAGGTCTCTATTCCCTTGAATCTTGCCCTTCTGCTAAATTTTGAAAATTGGTAAGAAAACTACCTTTCTTCAGTTCCCTATCTCAAAGAGTCAAGTTCCCTTTGGAAATGGCATTAATAAGTCCCAGTGAGGAACAAATTAGGGCAAGATTAGCACTAGGCAGTCCCAGCTTCTGGGACACACACTTTATGGATCTGTGACTTTTCAGAAGGACAGTCAGGTTAGATGAGGTCTAAAAGGAATCGGGAAATTAGGCTTTTAAGATTGTAGCTAGACTTTTCAATGGCTAACTGACCTCTCTGCTTTTATTTCTGCCCTAGAAAAACTCCTCCTTTTTTTCTACTCTATGGTGTAATGAAGTGGATCTCAGACTGGTAAGGTAGTTCAGTGGGTAGGAGCGCTAAACCAAACAGCCTAACTTTGATTTGAGAATCCCGCAGTGGGAGGAGAAAACCAACTATGGAAACTTCTCCTACCTCCAGACATCCAACATGGCATGGGCTCAACACACACGCACACACACACACACACACATTAATAATAATAAGTGAAAAATATCTCCCTATGCTATTCTGCAAGCCTTGTACTGACCCGTTATCTACTTGAGACTTCTTTCATGGAGTTACTCCCTTCCAGCTTGGTAACAAGCCTTTTAGGCTGAGCATGGCCTTCCTAGTGAAGTCATTTCAAATCTGACTAGCACTTCTTATTGCAGGAACCCAAAGTCTGAGCAAAAACATTTGCCCTCTTGCCCTACCGAATGGCAGCTGGTAGGTGCTAGAAAGGATTCGGACTCTCTAGGACCCATCCAATTTAGGGAAGGAAGCTTTGGCAGCCTAGGTCATAGGAAGCAGCACAGAACAACACAGACACACATCAACAGTGGTGGGACCGTTAACGGTGCTATCTACATGGGAGCTCCAGCCAGGCAGCCCTGAGCAGTATGAGGACATGTGGAATGTTTCAGGGGTGACCACATGCCCTGCTTGCTGTGTCTACCACTGTATTTCCTTCTACCTTCATCCTGAGGGAAGTCACTGTCAAGAAACGAGCATAATTCCTAGCCATGCCCCATGTTCCAGGGGAGGTGGTCAGAAATATTAGAGTGTGCCTCTCAGGGCCTCACACCAAGGCTTCAGCCTAAGGCTGAGTGTCCCTCTGGCAGGGAGTTTGTTTATACTGGCAGACATGCTCGTAGCCCGAGGCTGACTTGAGTCTAGTTGATTTCTCTGAAGACAGAAGCTATCTATCTGTGAGAGCCTCGTCGCACTGAAGCAGAGGTGGCAGCACACGAGGTGACAGAAGCTTTCTGCCATCCACAGATCTACCAAATTAAGAGAGTGCTACCCACAAGAGCCGATGCAGCGTATGGAGATGGCAAGGCAAGTTCTGTAAGGGGATCTATAGTATAAGAACCTACCATCCCTTATCTGCACAGAGGACACGTGCGGAGAGCCACTAAATCCTGTTCAAGATTTGTCAAGCTATCTACTTCCCTGCTCCCATAATCATCCTTCCTCTATCTCAACCTTCCCAGCCCCCCAAGCTCTCCCCCTCCTCCCCTTCTCACTTCCCTCTCCCCCTCTCCCCT
>LOEQ01004484.1:71236-82275 GCA_001685075.1 Bramus lutescens
TAGTACTCTAATGCGTATATATTCCACACTTTCTTTATCCATTCTTCTATTGAGGGACATCTGGGTTAGATCCATCGGAGGGGTGAGTGCGTTCCTGACCCATGGAAACACAGACATCCCTCAATCCCTTTATTTTCTTTAGTTGTAGCAAAAGATCCCTTAAAGGATGCTATGTTCGTGTTTACAGATGGTTCTTCTAAAACTAGCAGCATTGCAGTTGGACTCTCATCCATTACAAAAATCTTTTCTTGTCTTTTGGTTAGAGTAGATTTAAGAGGATAGTGATTTGATATTATGTTATGTTATTGACCTGTTAGTGGTTTAGTTCACTATAAGATGTTAATGGTTAGAAAAAGATTAGAACTTGTCTAAGAAAAGTTTGACATTACCACTGAACTCTTTAATTTGACATGTTTGATAAGACAAATTTAGATTTTTGTACAGCTGAATACTGTTAAAAAAACACTACACCAATTCAAAGTGGGCATTCCCAACCCTAGTGATCTTCCACTCCTTTAATTAGATATTATAGCCTTAGAAGTGGACATAGCACAAAGTATTGTTTGCTTGCTTACCATTAGCTAATTGCAGATGAATTCTCTTGACACAATCTTGGCTCAGAGACATGAGCACAGAAGTACTCTCTCCCCTAACCCTTTGATTACAGAGGTCAACAGTCAATGATGGATTTCATCCCTTCCCCGCCCCCAGGCACCTAAGACATGGACTTGCATAGTTTGAATGCATGTTCCAAAGATGGGTAAGTCTGGGAAATGGAAAAGTGTTCACCTAAGGCAGACACAATAAACTATCCTGTTGTAGAAGAACAGGCTTTATTATAATTAATAAAAAGGGGGGAATGTGGACACCCAAAACTGTGAGCCTATTTCCACGTTGACCAAAGGTCAGAGCATTGGAACTTACCTCTATCCCTATAAGGTTATTGTGTTTCTACCTCAAACAAAGGTCCCACCTACATTTAGCTCAGAGAGTTCTGCTCTCTCAAGGTTATTGTCAATAGGTGTGGCTAATAACCAGACCTTGTATTTCAGGACTAGAGAAGTAGATGTGTTTCTACCTCACACAAAAGTCTAAGGATCCAACTAAGTTCCAGTTCTATTAAAGAGATAGCTTTGGATTCCACCCAGGGAGTGGTTTGCCTACAGAATGTTTTGGTCTAGGGTGTGAGTCTGACTTGTTTTGTTCTAGCAACAGAATGCAGCCCACGACCTTCCACTGGTCTGTTTATTTCCACATATCATGCTAATGCAGTTGTTGTCTTATTCGTATGTCTTGTGGCCAAGGGTTTTTTTTAAGCAATTAGAAATTAAATGCAGGTGAATTTCAGTTCTTACTGAAACTCCCTCCTGATACTATTCTGGGTTTCTCTGTTTTATTATTTTCATTCATGTCTTCATATTCTCTACTATGTTTTGAAATCCCCACATCTCTACCCTGGCAAGAGGTATTTTTGTTGAGACTGGTCCCCGACAATTAACATACAATGGGACAACCACAAGGGGGGATAAAATTCTCATGTGTGCCACTACAAAACTGAATCTTGAGGACATTAGACTAAATTACATGAGCCAATTACAAAAGAGCACATACTTGGTGACTCCACCTACACAAGAAACTGAGAATAGACAAGTTAGACAGAAGACAGAATGATGAATATTGGATTATGAGAGGGAGGAGGGACTCCAGAGTTGTTTAATAGAGAGGACGTCTACTGAGGAAGATGAGGAACCTTCCAAAGAGGGATGGTGATGATGGTGATTCTTCAATTCAAATTGCTGAATGCCACTGAGCCATGCAGTTACATTGATTAATGTGTCCAATTTTGTGATGCTATATGTTTTACTACAATAAAAATTTTTAAAGTCAACTACAACAAAATGTGGACCCACAACTGAATCTCTCTATGCCAGAGAAGGAGGACACTAAGCCAGGCTTGGCTAGCTGCACAGACTATTTGGGGAACTCAGCTAAAATACAAACTCTAGGCCCCTCATCAAGATTCTGACTTATCCTTATGTTCCTCAGGCCTGTCTAGTGTGCAGCCTGGTTTGAAGGCTGTTGCCCTGCAGTTTCACCACTCAAAATTTACAAGCCAAAAAGGAATTATTCATCTTTTGTTTACAATGACTCAGTCCTAAAAAGACTAATCTTATATAATGAAATTTAGATGTGAGGCCATTGTTTAAACTATGTTATTGATATAACTCAACTCTTGTGGACTATGTATTAAAATTTCTTGAAATCTGTGGAGTACTTCCTCAACTAGCAAAAAAAAAAAGTGTTTTCTTGTGTTGCCATGTCCAACACTAGCCTTCTAGGAATGCTTGATTCTATACTCATGGACACGTCACAGTTTACATTTTGAAAATCAACTTCCACCTGAGATAATCAATGTACTTTCAGTGAAAGCACTACCTAGTGATTGTACACCATCTGCATCCACAGACTCATTCATTATTAACAGCTCTGGGAATTTATATTATTGATTAGCATCTTTCTGGAGCCAGGAAAAAATTTCAATTACATGCTAAATTAAAAGCTTGCAGATGTCTACAGGCAATTCTTGCTAAGTGGTAACACATGGTAGAATGAAAAACATGGAGTTGAAAGCTGATGGCCTAGTGTGCTAGACTGTGTGCTATCCAGAGTCATTGTGTCCCTCTGCTCCATCCCCTCCTCCCTGGTTTAAGGAAAAATACAGCTGGCCTTCATCTTCACAGATTGCTCATCCATTGGTTCAATCAATCATGAATTAAAAGTATTTGGGGGAAAAATCAAGTCCATACTGAATATGTAAAGACTATCTTCCTTGCCTAAACAAACACAATATACAAGCTATATGTATAGAATTTACATTATATTAAGTATTATAATCAATATGGAGATTAAATATACAGGAGATCCAGGCATGGTGGCATACATCTGTGGTTCCAACACTTGGTAGGTGAAAAATCAGAAATTCAACACAACTCTAAACAATATAGCAAGTTCAAGTCGAATTCAGGCTAAATGAGATATTGCTTAAAATAATAAAATAAAATAAAATATGCAGGAGGGTTGTATAGATTTTTATGAAAATTTATATAAGTGACTTGAACATCGCAGAGTTTGGTATCCTTGGAGCACCCTAGAATCAAACCTCTATGTACATATCAAGGGCAAAGGTATTCATTGTCTCACCTTTATGAAAATGGCCACAGCTACAGGGTTGTGCCTTTTCCTCTTGGGTAACCCAGATGCAGTGACTAATGGACCCAGCTGGCCTGCGTATCCATGGCTGCAGGTTTATCTGAGTTTTCGTCTTTAGGCTGAGGATACATCACCATTCTACCCCTCTCAACTAATTCTGCTTTCCTTGCTCCTAAAAGCAAGTCCTAAAAAATCATCTGCTACAGAATCTCACTCTCAGAGTCTGTTGCCAAGGAAACCAGACCTGCATCATTGCTGCTTTCAAGCTAGAGATGTGAATAGAAGAGTCACTTAACCATACCTCCCGCTATAATTGAAAAAAAAAAACTTACAAGGCTTGGAGCCGCCAGAAATTTCCAATGCTATGGCAAATCAGTGCCCTGTTGTGACAGAGACCTGTCCTTGCGCTTCACCTGCTAAAGCCAAATGCATAGATTTGCAACCAGTCCCTTTGGATGGCAAGGAGGAGAAATTCTGTGTCACTGTAGGTTAAAGTCTGTAGGAATATAGAGTCTCTCACTGAACAGGCAATTTCCTGGGATGGGACTACCAGGTTAAGCCACGTAGCTTACCCAGGATCTCCCAACTATCATTACTTAGACATCCCAGGTTCCATCTAGGGAGAAAAGGAGAATCTGTGAGGAGCTGGGGAGTAGCAGGGGTTGAGAATGATTAAAATACATCATATGGAACACTCAGAGAATTGATAAATATGCTATATTTAAAAGAAAGAAGTCCTGGGTCCCAGAAGTCCCTCAGTCCCAGAAGCTGAATGGTTTACCATCATTGTATGGCCTTCTATGTCCCCTGGTCTTTTGGGCTTCCACAACTCATTAACCTGAGAACCTGGACTGCCTGCCTTGCAAACATAACAAAATCGAGGTTTCCCACCCCAAAGACTAGATAGAGCAAATCAGCTAGCTATTTCCATTCCCTGCTCCCTCTTTTTAAGACTTCTCATAACTGTAGTTGTTGGTTTGCAAATATTTAATTGCTGTCTTCTGAGCTACACTAGCACACATGTCAAATGGAGCCTTGTGCCTTGTTTGTGGTTTGTACCCTTAGTGCTTAGCAAAAGGCTGGCACATGAACAATGCCCAAAAGATGTTTGTTGAATAAGTACCTGAAAAGGAAAAAGGAGAGGAGCCTAATGCCTGGAAGGCATGCGAAGGATGAGGAGGATAAAGGGCAAGTTAGTCTAGGAGAGGGAGATAAGATAGAGTGATGAGCATTGTGGATCCACAGACAACTTCATGCTGTCTTTCCATTCTGTGTGGGTGCTACTGGGATTCTTAATTACCACTAAGCTTTTGGTTCATTCTGACATCATGGTGGGAAACATAATTGAAATTTTTACTTCTTCTTAGAATAAAATTAGGTGTTCAGTTTTCAAATTTTAGAAAGACATTTGGATAGATGCACTAGGTCACCTGATAATGACGTTTTATATCTTTGTTTGACAGAGATTTGATCAGATATTCCATTCATTCTGCATTTTGAGGCATATCTTGGTTCTATGGAAAGAGCAGTATCTATAATTTCTGGTATTTCTTTTTTCACTGTCTACTACTGAATAAGGCAAGTCCTTTTGTCTCCAGAAAAACACAGTGGAACTCTCCTTACACATTCCCATGGCCATTCTGGGAACATTTCCAGTTTAACTCTCTACCTACTAAACAGCTTCTTCATCATGTCCTTAGACCGAAAGTGGCCTAAATTAAAATGTATGTTTAAAAAATGAAAGTCTCTTGTGTTCTGTGAATTTGCTTGTTGATGAGTGTCACCCAATTTCAAAAGTATTCATGAAAAGAGTGCTCATATTGATGGTGTTCTATTAGCTTCTAGTATAATGATAATTAAATTTGGGATGGAAAATGTACTCTCAGCGTGACACATCAGAATTGATTTCTGTCCTTTTTCTATTCTCGTAAATGACGTTTGTCCTTGACTAATCTAGAGCTCTTTAGAACCTAAATAGCATTGTTTGTCAGGCTGAAGTCTGGTCTTTTATCTCAATAACCTCACAGCAATTATAAAATAGGCTTAAAATTTTATTGGTGTGCTCATCGCTGTAACTTATAGAGCACATGAACCAAATGGTATAGATAAGTCTGATGATAAATAAAAGCTTGTAATTAAACAATTCCAAACCTTTTTGTCCATGGCTAGCTTCAGTGACAAACTGTGATGTCTGCTGCCTTCTGCTCTCTGCACCCCATGAGGACTCAGGCCCTGAAGGATTTTGCATGTAGAGACAAAGATGCCCCAAAAGCATAATCCATGGACCACTGGGGATCTGAGAGATGCTCTCAGGATACCCAGGAGATAAGAAATTAATTTCCCAATAATAGTATGATATCATTTGGAGGGATTCATTTCTGTTGATAATATGAAATTGTAATGAATAAAACTGCTTGTAACCAAGCACATATTGAGAAAACGGCACCAAAATGCACTAGTGATCATTGTATACTTCACTAAAATGTAACTGTGGGGATTTTGCTAACTGTCCTTACTGAAGCAGCAAAAAGTTCAGTTTGTTTGTCTTTGGTTTTTTAAGACAGAGTCTTACTCTGTAACACAGGCTGGCCTCCATCTTAAAATGATCCTCCTGCTACCACCTCCCTGATGGTAGGTTTACAGGCAGGAACCACCATGCTTGCTTTAAGAATATTTAATCTTGTTGCTGGGCACGGTGGTGCATGCCTTTAATCCCAGCACTTGGGAGGGAGAGGCAGGTTGATTTCTGAGTTTGAGGCCAGCCTGTGTTTAGTTCAAGGCCAGAACGTGAGTCTATGAAACACTTTCCAGGATAACCATGGCTAGACGGAGAAACTTTGTCTCAAAATTTCCATGTTCAGAATCTGAGTAAAAGGAAAAACAAAATAAAACAATAACAAAAAACAGGCATGGAGTCACACATGTAATCCCAGCACTGGGGAAGCAGGGACTTTTCTTCTGACCACACCTCCCTGAGGTGCACACGTGAGCACGCACACACTCACATGCACACAGGCAATACATTAATAGATAAATAAATCTTCTTTTTAAATAATTCTGAGAAGTGGTACCTTTCCTGATGTAAATCTGACCGTGTGGTTCTTAGGCCTTTGGAATGTAGAAGAGTCTGCAACTTTGGGCTACAAAAGTCCTAGCACACTGGAAACAGAGCTCAGTGGACCATTCTGCTGGGGACATGGAGGACAAGAGTATCTGTGAGAGAAACACAGACAGTGAAGGCCCAGTTCATGAAGGTTTAAAAAAGAACAAAAATCTATCAGGAACTGGGATATAGTTCATTCATGTGAAACTTCACAAAGGATCTGATTTCTTTCCACCCATGGCCTGAGAATTTGAGTGACGCTGAACCTAAAGATAAACTAATTGATTAAGCAGAGTAAATGCTGCTTCCATCAGAATATTTTATCAAACAGGCAAAGAAGCTAAGACACAAAGAATACAAAGATCATTTGTGCACTGCTAGACTACATGCTATAATTACATTTAAGGAGCTACCACTTGTTGAGTGTTTTGTGTAATTTGAAAGAACAAAATCCACAATGACTGGAAACGGCTATTAAAACACATCTTATTCATTTAAATTTGTATCTCTGTGAAGCCAAATTTTCTTCATAATTCAGCCGACTCCACATTTTGCAAAAGGTTAAACGCAGGAGAATAAAACAATGCCAGTCTCCTCACTCACTTTTTTGTTTTCTTAAGTATAACTATACTTGACCAAAATGTGTCCTTTATTCTAACATATAATGGGATGGTTACTGCTTCATTTAATTGAATTAATAAACAAAAAATTAATTTTAATTTCTAATATAAAATTATTGTGGATACATGTTACCCATGCAAACAAAGGAGTTTTGGTATGGATTTTCAACACTTTCTAAGGAAATAAAGAAAAGCCCAGTGTATTAGTAGATGCTTGTGACCTCAGTGCCTCAGGAAACTGAGGCAGGGGGATTACAAGTTCAAGCCTAGCCTGGGCCTACGTAGTGAGTTAAAAGCCAGTCTGGCTACATAGTGAGATTCTGTTTCAAAAAGGAAAGCAAAGAATTGAAGCACCAGAAGCATGAAGGCCACCTCTTAAGATGATGAAATATTTATTTTATGTTACCCAGTTTGAGTTCATGTTTTGTCACATACAAATAAAGTCAGAAATAATGCAGGGAAAAAAAGAAATGAGTTGAACTCCAGGACTGGGACTATGTGAATCTAGGGCTAATGAATGTATAGCAGTTTTCAGAATAAGAACAGCCTTCAGGCATACAAGATACAGGAATAAATGACAAATATGGAGGTCTTCTTCATGTCCCACCCCCCACTTAACAATCGGTAGAAACCGTGGACATTCTAAAGTTTCTACCAAATTCAAAATGGGATTTATTCAAAATATTGAAAAGAGATGATTCAAATTAAGTTCTGACTAACACAAGACTAAAATAGAAATTTGGTCCTATGCAGTTTGATTTCAAGATATTATGCCCTTGGATATACAACTGCTCATGAATATAATTAAAATGTTAAATATCAAGAATTTTTCAAGGACATGAAAACAAAACCACAGTGAGATACCATTTAGAAAGGGCAGCTACTATCAAAACAACAAGAAACAGAAAACACAGGTAAAATGTGAACTAAAGAGAATTCTTCTGCTCTTTTTGCTTTGCATTAGTAAAACCTTCATTCCAGAAAGCAGAATAGGCAGCTTCTAAAAAAGTTAAAAATTCCACTACTGTATAATACAGTACCCTAACAGCTGGGCAAATACCCAAAGAAAATAAAATCAATATGTCAAAAATATGTTGAAGTCATCTGCTCTCGTGTTTTCTGTAGCACTATGCACAGAAGTCCTAAAAGTGGAAATGGCTGAAGTTTGCATCGGCTGAGAGACGGATAAAGCAAACACGCTATCGTGGAAAACTACCCAGGCAGTAGGAAGTCAAATGCTGTAACAGCATGAGAGGAACTGAAGACCACTGTGTTGGGAAAAGGAGCCAGTCATCAAAGTATAACTGAGAAAGGCTTGCATTCGGGGCCACTTAATAAAGCTGAGGACTCAAGAGATGGCTGGTGAATAAAAAAAGCTTTGCATCCTGACCATGGAAGGAGGGAGCCTCTGCTTGCTGCTCAGTCTCTCAGCTCCAAGGAATGGAAGTGTGACAGGGGACAGGAAGTAGGGGAGGGAGTTAAGCTAATGATGGAGCACAGACAGATGACCCTGGAACTTAGGTGACAACTCTTGTCATTGCCTTCTGGTGTCTTTGTCATAGTCATGCGGCTGCTAGGAGTCTTTAGTACAAAAATTTAGACCTTAAAGGAGACAGTCACAAAATCACAACACAGATGCTTCCTAGCCATGCCACTCACCCAATCAGACATCCTTAGGCCCAAGGGAAGAGTCACTGCTTTCCGCAAAACTAGCCATCAAGTCCCTGAATTGTAAATGTTATCATGACCCACAGAGCAGGTGTGTTACCTATGTAAAGCTAGTGGGAAGTTAATAATATGCTGCTTGGACATGTGATCTCCAAAATAAGTGAACTCTAAATGACCCGGAGCAAATGAAGCTAGAGCCTTTGGGCATTTTCTTGGTAACAGAAAGACAAGTATGGCATAAGCTGACAGCAGAAGAGAGACTAGCAGAGGCTGGTGAGAGCAGGAAGGAAGGAAGGAAGCAAGGCTAGGAATGAACTGTTCAAAGGGTACTAAGTCATAGATGGGAACAAGGAGTTCTGGAATGATCCTGCACAGTAGAACAAATATTAATAACAACTATGTCCTGCACATCCCAAACCGCTGGAAGAGGCCCCCACCTCCTCCTCTACCCATCAACCAGTATTGGCTGTACCCATCTCACACTGCTACCACAAGAGCCAAAGAGAGAAAGAAAGCCACTTGTTGAAAAGCAAGCAGGGGCTGGACTGGGTGTGCATGGAGTGTGGAAAACCGCAGGGAGTAATGGGAGTAAGCATGGGAGTGATGAACAAGAGGGTAGCAGGAAGCCTGAAGCTAAGACAGAAGGTCTGAGAACCTTAATCCCCCCTCATCACCGGGACAAGCTTCATGATGCCACTGGAAGGGTACTGTGGAACTCAGCACCGAGTCCTGGTGGCACACACAAGCTGGGTCTTCCACATCCCTTCAGATCCTGAGAGACATATAGCCCTGTAGATGAAAAGTTCAAGCCTTAATTCATTAGAGGCAAGATTGTGACTTGCAGAGAGTGAAGTGGGTTCTAGCAGAAAATATGTGCCAATAACAGAAATCTTCGTTACCTGGAAGAACACATTTACTTAACTTGCATTATTGAGACCAGTAATCCTGTCTGTTGGGACTGATACAGATGACAATCCAAAGACAAGAGAAAACATGACCCAATAAATAACTTCAGGAGAATGTTTGAAACTCTTGAGGAGGAAATGAGAAATTCCCTCAATGAAATGGAGGAAAAGACAAACAAAAAATTGGAAGACATCAGCAAATCCCTCAAAGAAAACCAAGAAAAAACAATCAAACATGTGAAAGAAACTATTGAAGACTTGAAAACTGAAATAGAGACAATAAAGAAAACACAAGCCAAGGGAGTTACAGAAATAGAAATCATGAGAAAACGATCAGGAACCACAAACACAAGCATGAACAGCAGAATACATGAGATAAAAGAGAGAATCTCTGAAGTGCTAAATATGCAATAGAGGAAATAGACGCGTCAGTCAAAGAAAACATTAAATCTAACAAAAGCTTAACCCCAAATATTCAGGAAATATGGCCATGAAAAGGCCAAATCTAAGAATAATAGGTATAGAAGGAGAAGTTTAAATCAAAAGAACAGAAAATATATTTAATACAATATAGAAGAAAACTTTCCCAATCTAAAGAAAGATATGCCTATGAAGAAACAAGAAACTTATGAACACCAAATAGATTGGATCAAAAAAAAAGTCCCCTCTCCACATGACAATCAAAACAGTAAACATACAGAGTAAAGAAAAGATATTAAGAGCTGCAAAGGAAAAAGGCCAAGTAACATATAAAGGTAGACCTATCACAATTACACCTGACTTCTCATTGGAGACAATAAAAACTAGAAGGTCATGGTCAAGCATTATGCAGACACTAAGAGACCACGATGCCAGCCCAGATTACTACACCCAGCAAGACTGTCGATCACCATAAAAAGATAAAACAAGAAAGTCCATGACAAAACCAGATGTAACCAATACCTAGCCACAAACCCAGCCCTACAGTTTTATGATCTTCTTTTTGACCAACCCAAGGAAGTTGGCTACACCAACAAAAATACAGACAATTGATGGCCTCATAGCAGCAAATCCCAAAGAAGGGGGAAATGCAAAAATTAACATCACCAACAATGAAAACTAAACTAAGAGGAGATAGCAATCACTGGTCATTAATATCCCTTAATGTAAATGGGCTCAACTCACCTATAAAAAGGCACAGGCTAACAGATTGGATATGAAAACAGAATCCATCCTTATTTTGAATACAAGAAACACATCTCAACCTCAAAGACAGGCATCGTCTCAGAGTAAAGGATTGGGAAAAAATATTCCAATCAAAGAGACCTAAGAAACAATCAGGTATAGCTATCCTAATATCTAACAAAGTAGATTTCAAGCTAAAATCACTCAAAAGAGACAAAGAAAAAGAAGCAGAAAAAAAGAAGAAAAAAAGAAAAAGAGACAAAGAAGGACATTTCATATTAGTCACAGGAAAAATCCATCAAGAGAAAATCTCAATACTGAACATCTCTGCCCCAAATACAAGGACACTCTCATATGTAAAAGAAACAC
>LOEQ01004484.1:94777-108732 GCA_001685075.1 Bramus lutescens
ACTGCTCTTTGGACTGGAGAGGGAGGGGGAGAGGGAGGGGGAGGGAAATAGGAGGAGGGGAGGAGGTAGAAATTTTTAATTAAAAAAAAACAAAAGGAGCAATTAATTGGAGAAATTTAGCCTGTTTCAATATGCTTCATCTCAAAACTAGCAGATAGCATTTCTTCAGTAGTGATTGGACATAAGCGCAGGGAAATTGTTACAAATGTCATTCAAAGGATAAATTATTACTAACTCAAAAAAAAAAAGAAGAAGAAGAAGGCACACTGAGCAAACCCTGGAAACAGGCCAATAAGCAGCATTCCCTCATGGCTTCTGCCTAAGTTCCTGGCTCCGTGTTCCTGCTGTATTTAAGTCCCTTCATTGATGAACTGTGATATGGAAAAGTAAGCAAAATAAAACCCTTCCCCCCAAAAAAACCCTCAAAATTGGAAGCCAGAATATACAAGCAAAAGACCACTAAGGCAAAAAAAAATTCTCCAACAATACCCTTGAGTTTGTTTTGTATTTGCCATCTACTGTTGGGCATGGGGCCTGCTGTTTTGTGGTTTGTATGACCAGGGAGACTTCCTTGGAGAAATGAATTTCTCCTTTCCTAGTGGTGGTTTTCAATTGGAGATAGCTTTTTGGCTAGAGATTGGAGCTCATTTCTATTTCCCCATCTCAGCACTGGGACCCCATTTGGTTTGGATCTGTGCACTGTGAATACTGCCACAGTCTCTGTGAGCTGCTAAGTGCTTCAGTCATGCTGTGTCTGGAAGACACTCTTTCCTTGGTACCACCCATCCCCTGTGTTCTGCATAATTCCCTTAGCCCAAGGAGAGGGATTTGATGGAGACATCCTGTTTAAGACTCAATGTTTCAAAACCTCTCACATAAAACTATTTTCATAATATTGCATTGCTACAATACATGACAAACCTATAACAAATAAAAAAAAAGAAAAACTGGAAATTAAATGTCCCTAAAATCTGGAACTATACAAGGTGCTCACTTCCCTGGACTTATTCAATATAATTCTTGCATTCTTAACTATAATCGTAAGATGGGAAGGGGATACAAACAGTGAAGGAAAAAGTAAATTATCTCTACTTATAGATGATAAAATTTTATATTTATAGATTTTTATCAGAAAACTTTTGACCTTATAAACACTTTAAGTTGTAGCAAAAATAATAAAACTCCAGGGACAGATATTGGGGTTCAAACTGGAGATCAGAAAGACAAACCAACCAGCCACTAGAGAGATCTTATTTTTACCAAGGCTCAGCCAAACATAAGGGCGAGAGATCCTGCATTGCTCTCCACCAACCTCAGACTCAATGCTCTACTGAGTTCTTCTCTTTTCTCCTTTCTATTCCTCTCTCTGCCCAGCCATATCGCTCCTGTCTCCACCTCTCTAGTGCTGGGATTAAAGGCATGGGATCCCAAGTGCTGGGATCACCTTTGTGTGAGCTCTGTTTCTCTTTTAGACAGAGTCAATTTTGTGTAGCCCAGGGTGGCCTTGAACTCCCAGAGATCTATCTACCTCTGTCTCCCAGTACTGGGATTAAAGGTGTGTGCCACCATCCCTGGTGTGTGTGGCTGACTAGTTTTAGATAGGCTGCTTTGCTCTCTGATCTTCAGGCAAGCTTTATTTGTTGAAACACAAATAATATTCAGTAAATGTACAGGCTACAAAATCTTCATACAAAAATAATTTGTTTCCTGTATATTAATAAAGAACTTGTTGAGAAAGTGTTAGGAAAAAATCCTATTTGCAACAACTTCAAAAATTCTTGGGAATAATCTCAGACAAGGAGGTAAAGACTACTCTGTAAGGAAGATTTAAAGAAACCAAAGAAAGAACTAGACAATGGAAACATTTCCATTATTCTCTTGGAAGAATTAATATTATGAATATGGTTATGTTGCCAAAAATAATCTATAGATTCAATAAGACACCATGAAAATTCCAATAATATTCTTCACAGAATAATACTAAAATTCCTATGGGAGCACAGAAGAGCACAGGTAGTCATGGTTACTCTAAGCAGAAAGATCACTGCAATACTTACCTTAAATTATACTCCAGAGCCATACGGACCAAGAGAGCTCCACCGACACAGAAACAAGCCTGCAGACCAATGAAACAGAAGAGAGCACCCAGAGAGAGCCCCACACAGCTAAGGTTATCCAAGTTTTTACACAAGTGTCAAAAAATACATGGGATTCAAAACAACAGCCTACTGAACAAATGGTCCTGGAAAAACTAGATTGCACATACAGAAGAATGAAATTGGATCCATATCTCCCACTGCAATACTGAAACTCCTAGAGAAACACTTCTCAAGCTGTAGACGCACAGAAGAATTCTTGGGAAAGAACTCCAATAGCACAGAAAGCAACTTCAGAACTGACAAATAGAATTGCACAAAGTTAAAAGGCAGATTAAATAGACACTTACTAAATGAGAGAAAAATGTTCCAACTATATTTCAGGCAGGGAATTATTATCTAATCTATATAAAGAATTGCAAAATTTGAACACTAAACTGTCTTCTAATCAACCACTAGTGTTTCACCTCATGTATTTATGTGTGCCACATGCATGTCTGGTACCCACAGAGGCCTGAGGAGACATCAGATGCCCTGGAACTGGAGTTACAGGTGAGTATCAGCCACCACGTGGGAGGTAGGAGCCACGTTCAGGTACTCTACAAGAACAGCAAGTGCTCTTATCCACTGAGCCATCTCTCTAAAGCAAATCAATAATTCTTTAAAAAAGGAACATATTTTTTAAGTGTTGGATATCTTTCGTCATTAGGGAAATGCAAGCTAAAACATCTTTTAGATTTCATCTCTTTCCTTTCAGAATGGCTTTTGACAAGAAACCAAGTGATAACAATTGCAGATACGGAGAAAGAAGACCCCTTATTCATTGCTAGTGTGAGTGTAAACTAGGGTAGTCACTGTGGAAGTCAACATGGAAGATTCTCAAAAAACTGAAAGTAGAATGAACATACAACCCAGCTATGCAACTTCTGGTCATTTACCCAAATAACTCCAAATTCTACAACAAAGAGACTTATTTACTGCTATTCGATTCACAATAGCAAGAAATAGAACCAGCCTAGATATTCATCAGTAGATTAATGGGCAATGAAAATGACATGCATACACACAAGAGAATTTTATACAACTCTATAAAAGAAAGAAAGCATGAAATTTGCAGAAAAAATGGGTAGATCTGGAAAAAAATCATTTTAAATGAAGTAAACCAGACCCCAAAGAACAAATGTTGTGTGTTCTACCTCCTATGCAGATTCTAGATTTTAATTTTTATATGGACATGTGTCTTAGTTACTTTTCTATTGCACTCTGCCATTGAACTATATCTCTAGTCCTATTTAAATTGACTTAAAGATTACACACGGTGTGTACCTAAATAAAACATCATTGAGACTTCATTAACATGTATCATCTTCATGTTTTTATGTTTATACTTTTAAAAGGTCTAATTTATTTTTGTGTTTGTGTTGTGGAAAGTGCATTTGTACAAGAGCACATGCATGTGCAGGGTAATGGGCATGAGTGTATACCTGTGTGTGGAAGCCAAATGCCAGTCTTGGAGTCATTCCCCTGGAGCTGGCTACCTTTTTTTAAGACAGGGTCTCTCACTGATCTGGGGCTTGCCAATTAGGTTAGACTGGCCGGTTGGCCCCAGATTTGCTTGTCTCTGGGATTCAAAGTGCATCAGCATACCTGACTTTTTCAAATGCATCCCAGGAATCAAATTTAACCTGTTGTGCTTGTGTGGCAAGCACTGTAGTGCCTGAGCTGTCTACCCAGCCCTACAATTATTTTAAAGAAGAAATTATACTCAAATGCCAATCTCTGGGATATAAACAAAATGCTATGGTTTGTCCATTAATGCAATATTATTGGACTATTAAAAGTAATAAAATACTGATAATGGTGGCACACATCGTTGATCCCAGCACTCTGGAGGTCGAAACAGGCAGATGACTCTGTCTGGTCTACATAGTGAATTCCAGGACAGCCAAGGCTATGTAGAAAAATCCTGTCTCAAAAAAAAGTAATGAGAGTGCTGGAGAGATGACCCAGAGGTTAAGAGCACTGGGTGCTCTTTCAGAGGATCCGAATTCAATTCCCAGCCTCACTTGCAGCTCACAATTGTCTGTAACTCCAGTTCCAGGGGATCTGACACCTTTGCACCAATGCACATAAGATAAACATAAATAAACTAGTTTTTTATATAATGAAACAATGATTCTTATTACATCATGGATGATTCTTGAAAACATGCTAAAGTTTAACTAGATAGAAATAGAATATAGTACATAATTCCATATATGGAAAAAGTTCAGGATATGTGAAGCCACAGAGACAGACAGCAAATTAGTCAAAATTTGGAAATAGGATTTGAGACAATGGGAATGACTACTGACAGGTGTATGAGCTCTTTTAGAGTAATAAATATATTCCAGAATTAGAGAGGAAAAATGTCTATACAACTGTGACCATGTTAAAGATCCTTAATTATATAGATTTAAAATGCAAGTTTTTGACATATTAATTATACTTTGATATAAATAAGATACATAAATGAAAGAACCTATAAACATGTTGGCATATTTCCATGTCTGTTGTAACAATCAGCTGTGAACTTGTGGCTTAAGACACTGGTCATTTCATTTTACTATCTGACAACAGACTTCAAACAAAACTACTCAGAAAAGATAGAGACCACACACTCATCAAAGGAAAAATTCACCAAGAGGACAATGCAATTTATAACATTTATACAGCAAACCCAAGAGCACCCAAGTTCCTAAAAGAAACACTAGTACAGCTTAAATCACGCATTGATCCTCACTCACTGACAGTGAGAGACTTCAACACCCCATTCCTGCCAATAGACAGGTCATCCAGACAGAAACTAAACAAACAATGGATGTAACAGATATTAAGAGAACATTTCACCTAAACACAGAAAAATATACCTTCTTCTCAACACCTCTTGACACTTTCTCCAGAACTGATCACAGACTTTGACACAAAGCAAGTCTGATATGAGAAAATGGAAATAACCCTGCATCCTCTATGACCACCACGGATTAAAGCAGGACATCAACAACAGAAAGTTTACAAACTCGTGGAAACTGAACAACTCACTACTGAATGAAAAATGGGTCAAGACAGAAATTAAGAAAGAAATTAAGGACTTTATAGAACTTAATGAAAATCTATGTGGCACATGAAGGCTATTCTAAGAGACCAGTACTAAACACCTGGATCTTTAAAATTGGAGAGATCTTGTACTAGTAACTTAATAGCGCACCTGAACACTCTAGAAAAAAAAGAAAAAATTCACACCCAAAATAAGCACATGACAAGAAATAATTAAACGTAGGGCTGAAATCAATAAAATAGAAACAAACAACAACAAACAAACAAAAAAAGAATAAAGTGAATAAACCAAAAAGTTGATTCTTCGAGAAAATCAGTAATATTGACTAACCTTTATGCAAATTCACTAAGGGCAGAGAGAATATCCAAATTAACAAAATTAGACACAAAAGAAGGGGCATAACAAACATTGAAGAAATTCAGAAAAACATAAGGACATACTTTAAAAACCTAAAATCCAAAAGAAATTGATGATTTTCTCAGTAGGTACCATTTACCGAAGTTAAATCAAAATTTAAAAAGCAATTTAAACAGACTTATAACTCCTAGTGAAATGGAAGAAGTAATTAAAATTTTCCCAATCAAAATTTAAATAAATAAATAAATAAACAAATAAATAAATAAAGCTTATGGCCATATTGCTTTATTTATTGCAGAATTCTTTCAGACTTTGAAAGAAGAGTTAATGCCAATACTCCTCAAATTATTCCACAAAATAGAAAAAGAAGGAACAGTGTCCAATTTGTTTTCTGGGGACACAGTTATACTAATACCCAAGCCATATAAAGGCCCAACAAAGAAAAAGAATTACAGGTCAATTTCCCTTATGAATGTAGAGGCAGAAACCTCAATAAAACTTGCAAACCAAATCCAAAAACACATCAAAAAGATCATCCACCCTGATCTAGCAGGCTTCATCCTAGAGATGCAGAGATGATTCAACATATGTAAATTGGTAAATGTAATCCATCTTGTAAATAAACTGAAAGACAAAAACCACAAGGTCATGTTATTAGATGCAGAAAAGATCTTTGACAAAATCCAACACTCCTTCATGATAAAAGTCCTGAAGAGATTAGAGATACAAGGGACACACCTAAATATAATGAAGGCAGTTCACAGTGAGCCCACAGCCAACATCAACTTAAAGGGAGACAAATTAAAAGCAATTCCTCTAAAATCAGGCACAAGATAACACTGTCTACTCTCTCCATATCTCTTCAATATAATACTTAGCTATGCTTAGCTAAGAACTTAGCTAGAACAATAAAGAAATGGATATCAAATTGAAAAGGAAGAAATCAAAGTATCTTTACTTGTATATGATTTTGTAGTATACATAAGTGAACACAAAAAATTCCACCAGAAAACTCCTACAGTTGATAAACACTTTCAGCAAACTAGCTGGATATAAAATTAACTTTAAAAATCAGTAGCCCTTCTATATACAAATGACAAATGGACTGAGAGAGAAATTAGGGAAATGACATCTTCTACAATAGTCTCAAATAATGTAAAATATCTTGGGGCAACTCTAACTAAGTGAGTGAAAGACTTATATGATTAAAACATTAAGGCATGGAAGCCGGGCAGTGGTGACATATGCCATGGCCGTGGTGTCTTTTCAGAGCAATAGAAACCATAACTAAGACAACATTGAGGAAAGAAACTGATGAAGATGCCAAATGATGGTGAGATCTCCCGTGTTCACAGATAACTAGATTAACAAAGTAAAAATGCTCATCCTACCAAAAACACTCTACAGATTTAATGCAATCCTCATCAACCTTCCAACACAATTCTCTATAGATCTTAAACAGACAATTTTCAGCTTCATATGAAAACACACACACACACACAGGATAACTAAAACAATCCTGAGTAATAAATAAGAACTGCTGGAAGAATCATAATCCTCAGTTGCAAGTTATACTGTAGTGTTGTATTAACAAAAACCAACATGGTATAGACACAAAAACAATCAAAGTTGATCAACAGAATCAAATTGAAGACCCAGACATAAATCTACACATCTATGGACACCTAATTTTTATAAAGAAGCCAGACATATACAACGGGAAAAAAGGGAAGCATCTTCCACAAATGGTGCTGGTCAAACTAGATATGTGCATGTAGAGGAGCCAAAAAGATCCATGCTTGTCACCCTGCACAAAATTCAACTCCAAATGGATCAAAGACCTCAACAAACCCAGATACAATGAACCTGATAGAATATAGGCAGTGAGGAATAGTCTTGAACTCATTTCACAGGGAAAGACTTTCTGGACAGAACACCATTAGCACAGTGAATGAGATCAACAATTAATAAATAAGACCTCAGGAAACTGGAAAGCTTTCATAAGGCAGAGGACACTGTCATTTGGAAAAGCAGCAGCCCACAGACTGGGAAAAGATTTTAACCAACTGCACACCATTGCCCAACAAAAAGAAAAAAAATCTATTTTCAATAAGAAGAAAAAACTAAAAAATTTAAAAAAGAAATGCATTAACCCCTGTGCACCACACACCCCCAAGGACACAGGTATTTATTTTCTTCCAGTTCTGTAGATCAAAAGCCCTAAGTCGATGGGTCAGCAAGTCTCTGCTCCTTCTGAGGACGTGCTGAGAGAAGAGGCTAGTTCAGTCTCTGCCTAGGTCTTCACTGTTTCTCCTTTAGTCCTGAAACGAAAATCTAGATGGTCTGACAAGTAGTTAGAACCACAAGTTCCCCTTCAGGCTAATGCATTTTCTTTCTCCCAGCATAGATTTCTGAAGGAATTCCCATTTATTTGGGGTGCATTCTTTCAACAGTCTGGTGATCAGATTGAAAAACACAGTTATCTCTTTAGAATATCTTCATTTCTGCTAGCTCTCTCTCTCTCTCAGAACATTTAGAGTAATATACAGAGAGCTCACCAGACCCTCTCAATGCCCTTAATTATATCTGAAAAGACCATTTTTACAGATAAGGTAGCATTCACAGAGGAGGAAGGGCATATCCTTGAGAATCATCAACCTAGCACAGTCACATACACAGTTTCCTGGATGCCTTCATTTTTCTGTTATCCATTTGATTGACATTCAATACCATTCAATAAAACCCAAGCCATGCAATTGCCCTTGCAAGCACTATTCTCTCATATAACTAAATGGTTACACCACCAGAGAAGTATAACCAGGTCCTCTCCTGACTCACCACTGGCAAACTTATCAACTAATAACTAATGCACTGTCTCAGCTATAGATATGTGTACCTGGGCTTCCGTCAAGAAAGAGTGTGTGGCTCAGCATGGTTGACTGACATCCCGTAGCACAGCACTTTTAAACTATGTCATACTAAATTGAAGCCACATGTTTCTTAGGCAGCTTCAAGGCAATAACAGAGTATAGAAGGCACATAAGGGATTAGACATTTGCTCAACTTGGGAACACTCAGTCAGTAAGTAGCCTTTACGCCGTAACTCCCACGGAATGAACTGAGTGCTCGTGCTTCCCACTCAGCTCAGCTGCCATCTCTACTGTTAACTCTTCCTTCTCACGTCACAGGTTTACTCCTATGAAGATCTTGCTCTGTCAGCTTCAGCTTGGCATCTTCCTCCCAAGCGACTGTGATTCTGCCTGTTAATACCAGGAGTAATCCAAAGTAGCAGAATGGACTAGGATTAGGTCATTCACCACCAGCAGGGAATGGTGACCCCTTGCCCCAGTGTCATGAATAAACGCTAGAAAACTAGGCACAAGGTGGAGACCTTGATGTCAAACTTGCTTGTTTGGTCAGGAAAGGATTCTTCGGGACAGCGTGACAGTTCAGGTGTGTGAGTGAACAATGCAAACAAAGGTAATGGAAATGGCTGGGTTTTACTGGATGGTACTGATGCCAGACAAGGGATAATGGGAAAATGAAGGCAGTTAGCAAACATTTAAAACCTAAATGTGAGAGCCAAAGGGCCTCCCTGGCAGCTTTCAGAAATGCTTTATGTCTTG
The DNA here is from genome assembly GCA_001685075.1 of Bramus lutescens. NCBI lineage: Eukaryota > Metazoa > Chordata > Mammalia > Rodentia > Cricetidae > Bramus > Bramus lutescens. Next base: position 103,954 of record LOEQ01004484.1, read on the forward strand.
CAGTGAGAGAACAAACACAGCTGTGGAGCAAATCCGGGATTGCCAAACTTCCCAGATGATTGAGTACTCATGTAATAGATGGCTATGTGAAGACCATGCTCTGGATGAAAAGTTTAGGACTCTGAAACGTGAGAAATGGATGAACCCGCAGAGGCTTAGGCTCTCAGAGACAGAGAACAGCCTTGTCCACCTACACACACACATACACACACACACACACACACACACACACCTGCTCCCATGCACCTTCCCCAAGCTAACAGCTTGATTTAGCCCTTTGTTTAAGGAGTAAAATGCTACAATGACCGCTCGCTTCCTTGTAAGGCAACTAGCTGTCTCTGCTCTCCAAAGCTCGCCCCCACTGCCCACCTGCCAAATCAACTACTAGGGTCTAAAGCCCAACCCAACACAACTGTGTGTGTGTGCTGAAAATGACAAGGAAGATTAGATAGGATGTTCTAGCAGAAGGCACAGAAGGTTAGATTTCAAGTATGCTCAATCAAATCCTGTCCAAGCAATGAGATTTCTGATAGAGAGGCACTCTCAGAAGTCAGGATTTAACACCCGGCAAGGACACAGAGTAAACTCATCGGTAAAGCACCTTTAAAACCTTAAAGAAAAAATTAACCTTCGCTGGATGAGCTTGAAACGCAAGAGTTGTCTTGGGAGGAAGTGAAGAAAACAATTAGAAGAATTGGGGAATGGGGCATTCTGGGACTGGTATATTGCTTAGAACAGAAGATTAATTAGCGGGTTATACTACACAAGCGGCACTCTAGTCATGAAGGGCATCGGAAGAGCAGTAAGAAGGGCACCAACATTGCTAAGGGGTTGCAGCTAAGGCTGGCAGTAGGAGAGGCAATCACACAGTGACTCATGAAGAGCAATGTTGCTCTGGAGCAGCCCAATTGTAAGAAACAGCTGTCCAGTGCAAGTCTCACAGAGGCTGGAAAAGGTACATGTGGGCTTAAGCTCATGCAGAACCACCCACCACACGTAAGAGGCATGAGAAGGAAGACTCCTATTTTAAGGTTTCTCCTTTAGTTTACCATTATTGTCCATCTAGAGAACACACATGCCATTTACAAATGAATTAGCTCAGGGTGTCAAAGCAAGAAATAAATGGAGACTGAGTCACAGCTCCAATCAGAGGTGACCTTGAGCATTAGAGGCCTCATGAGCTTCCACCAGCCAGTACACTAGGTCATTGGCTTTGTAGGGAAGAGATGGTCAAGGTGACTGTGATGGTTGATCACCTAAGAAACATGCACTTGGGCATGTGAGTGCAGGCATTTCTAGACACTTAACTAAGGAGAGAAGATAGTCAGAGAGCATAGGCTGGAGTCCTGGGCTAAAAAGCAAAGGGAGAGCAAGCTGAACACCAGCATCTGTCCCTCTCTGCTTCCAGATTGTGGATGCAGCGAGACCATGAGCTTCAAACTCTGGCTGCCACTGTCACAACGCCTTTGCCACTCTGAGGGACTGTACACTCCACCTGTGATCCCGAACAAACCTCCACTTCCCTTCTTAACCTGATTTTGTCTCATCATTTATTTCTCCAGCGAGAAAAATGTAATTAATGCAAAAAGAAATCTGGTACCAAGAAGTTTGTGGCTGTTGTTATTGTGGCTATGTGTTCTGTAGGTCTATGGAAAGAACGTGTACTAATTCAGAACTACAGGCTAGAGAAGGCCCGGAATGCTGTAGGCAGAACTTAACAGTTCATTCTGGTGGAAGTCTGGAAGACCAGAATGCCAAGAGGAAGGCAAAACACAAAGATTGTGCCCATGAGCTGCGTGCCACCATACTTCCCTCCATGAGCTAGCCCAGCCCAGAGCCCATTCATGTTACAATCTAACCAGAAAAAAAGAAAAAAATGAAGAAAAGGAAGGGAACAAAATTGCTGCTTCCTGCCTGGGTTCTGAAGACATTAGTGAGGTTGAATGCAAAGGTAATGGACTAATTTGTTTGACAGGGGAAATTTCAACTTCCAGGCTTGATGTAGGAGGGTCATCTGTCTATGTGTTACTTTTATTGGTTAATAAAGAAACTGCCTTGGCCCTTTTGATAGGCCAACCCTTAGGTAGGTGGAGTAGACAGAACAGAATGCTNGCCAGGCAGTGCTTAAATAAATACAATTTGTGTGTTGTTATTTTGGGTGTAAAGATAGCCGTACGGGAGCTGGGCAGGTCGAAAAGCAGGCCCGCTCCCCTCATTACTACACAGGCTATGGCATGGTAGCTGCTTCCTGCTTTTTGTCAGATCTACAGTGAGAGAGAGCAGAAGTATGTGAAAAATGTGCAGTCCAACAAGGAGAGGAATGTGGGGGAGTTTAAATTACAGACAAGACAAGTTTAAATTACAGATAAAGCAATTATTAGATAAAGCAATTAATGAGATCAGCATCTGTGTTACTTTTTTTAATTGATGTCTCCAAATATCAGAATGCAAACATGTTAAGAGAGGAAGGGTTTGCTTTGACACAGATTAAGGAAGGATAATGTATCATGACAGCAGCAGTGTAAGGCACTGGTGTTGTAGTAAGAAGCGAGTTGTGTTCCCGGCACCCAGCTAGCTTATACCATGAAATAACCACATGGAAATTGTATTCATTTAAACACTGCCTAGCCCATTATCTCTAGCCCCTTATTGGCTAACTCTCACATATTAGTTTAACCCATCTCCATTAATGTATATCACCACTTAACTGTGGCTTACAGGCATGAGTCTAACTGGCATCCATCTCAGAAAGGAGAGTCATGGTGCCTGCCACACTGTCTTCTTCCTCCCAGAATTCTGTTCTGTCTTCCCCGCCTATGTAAGTTCTGCCCTATCAAAAGGCCTAGGCAGTTTCTTTAGTTGACCAGTGAAAGCAAAACATAGACCCTCCTACACCACACTGGGCCACACTGCATCTGTGGTCAAGAACTCAAGAACCAGAAAGAACAGAACACAGGACTGAACTGTCAAACTTCAAAGCCTACCCTGGTGATTGACTTCTTCCAGCAGGTGTCCATCTGCTAAAGGTTCTATAATACTCTGAAGCATTGCCACCAGCCCCCCACCCACCTGGGCTCTTCACTGGGACAATAGGAAAGTTACCCCAAAGGGTGAGACCAGACTCATCAAAGGCTGCCAATCATAAAAATGTAGTCATTTGAACAGAGAGACACAAATGGGAATGCGTCTGTAACGGTTCCCTGATCAAAAACAATTGCATGGGGAAGGTCCCCCAGGTTCGGCTCTCAATGCACCCAAGGGCCACTCCGACCGTGGTAGGAGTGAAGACTGTATCTTGAACTGACAGTTGAACTTGACAGTGTTATTCACATGATATTCACATGATACTGGGCTTTTAGGCATGGAAAACACAAGTGATACAGGATCATGGAGGTATCAGCAAGGGTCCAGAAAGTCTCTAAAGCTAGGTGGATGTATCACGGTTGGATTCCCCAGCAAAGCGTTCTCCAGAGACCAGTATGTACAGCTGTGAAGGTGAAGCTAAGCTGTAATGGTGGTGATGCCAGAACATGGGATATCTGCCAAGGACAGCTTAAGGCAAATGGAGCTGACCCAAGAGAGAGGTCACAATTGCTACAGGCAACAGAGTTGTTGGTTATGATGACTGTCTTAGTTAGGATTTTTATTGCTATGATGAAACACCATGACCAAAAAGCAAGTTGAGGAGGAAAGAGTTTATTTGGCTTACACTTTAGCATTGTTGTTCATCATCAAAGGAAGTCAGGATGGGAACTCAAATCCCAGAGGCAGAAGCTGATGAAAGAGGCCATGGAGGGGTGCTGCTTACTGGCTTGCTTCCCATGGCTTGCTCGGTCCCTTTTTTAAAATTAATTAATTAATTTCTTTTACATACCAATCCCAGTTCTCTCTCCCTCTTCTCCTCCTGCTCCCTCAACCTCCTCACCACTCCACCCCTATCCACTCCTCAGAGAAGGTAAGGCCTCCCCTGGAAGTCAACTAAGTCTGTCCCATCACCTCCTTGAGGCAGAACCAAGCCCCTCCCCCTCGTGCCTAGGCCGATAAGGTGTCTCTCCACAAAGTCCGTTCATGGATTAAGGTTAGAGCCTGGTCCCACTACCAGTGGCCCTGCATACTGTCCACCTGCATTGACAGGTGGGGCTACTTTGGTCCTATGCAAGTTCCCCAGCTGTCATTTTGGAGTCCCTGAGGTCCCACTAGCTCAGTTCAGCTGATTCTGTGGGTTTCCCCATCACAGTCTTGAACTTTTTGTTCATAATATCTCTCCTCCTTTATAGAGCCCAGGAGCAGCAGCCCAGAGATAGCCCCACCCACCAGATAAATAATGCCCTCCCCCATTGATCCCTAAATGAGAAAATGCCTTACAGCTGGATCTCACTGAAACATTTCCTCAACTGAGGCTCCTTCCTCTGATGTCTCTAGTTGGTGTCAAGGTGACACACAAAACCAGTCAGAACAATGACCCAACTCTGTTAGAGCCCAGATGATGGTTTCATAAGCCCCAGATATCGGATTTGGACCTACAGGGTTTGGTGCTTTCTTTGCTGGGTTTAGGTCTTACTTTGATCCAGTCATTCCTTGCTATGTCCCATTCCTCCCTCTTGGAGTGAGGATGTTTTCTGTACCACTATATGGTGCAATTGAATGGCTCTAGTAGGTCTGAACATGACAAACATGGCTCTGGCAGCCCTTGCCTTCCATTCCTCCCTCTTGGAGTGAGGATGCTTTCTGTACCACTATATGGTGCAATTGAATGGCTCTAGTAGGTCTGAACATGAC
>LOEQ01004484.1:118968-136763 GCA_001685075.1 Bramus lutescens
AAGGCACTGGGACTTGTTTCTACTGCATGTACTGACTTTTTGGGACCCTAGTCTATCTATTTGGATGCACAGCTTCCTAGGCCTGGATGGAGGGGAGAGGGCCTTGGACTTCCCACAGGGCAGGGTACCCTGCCCACTCTTAAGGCTGGAAGGGGAGGGAAGAGGGGGTGTGGGGGAGCAGGAGGGGAATGGGAGGAGAGGAGGAAGTGAAAATTTTTGAATGGAAAAAAAAGATGTGCTGGGGTAATGGTAATGTAGAACTTGTGGGAGTGGCCAACCAATGACTGGTTCAACTTGAGGGCCACACTATGAGAGGAAGCCCATACCTAACATTGCCTGGGTGGCCAGAAACCAAAGGCAGGACAAGCCAGAATCCAAGAATAGAATCAAACACAACTGGAAAAAAAATAAGTCAATGAAATGGTTCCTAATGATATTCTGCTATATTCATAGATCAGTGCCTCACCCAAGTGGCATCATCCAGCAACTGATGGGAGCAGATGCAGAGACCCACAGTTAAACACTAGGGGGGTTGAGGACACTTGAGGACACAGCCCACAGAATCAACTAATCAGGGCTCTTAGGAGCTCACAGAAACTGAAGCAACATACACAGACACTGTGAGGGTCTGAGCTAGGTCCTCTGCGTATACCTTAAGGTTATGTAGCTTGGGGTCCTTGTGGGACTCCCAGTAGTGATAGTGCAGGGTGTGTCTCTGACTCTTTAGCCTGCTCTTGGTACCCTTTTCTTCCTGCTCGGTCACTTCATTCAGCCTTGATATGAGGGTTTGTGCCCAGTCTTGTCGTAACTTGTTAGGCCATGTTTGGTGGATATTCCTGGGAGGACTGCTCTTTCTTTTTTTTAAGGGAAATGGAGAAGTGGACCTGGAGGAGAGGGAAGGGAGAGGGAGAGGAAACTGTCAGTGGGATGTAATGTAGGAGAGAAAAATAAAAGAATAAAATTTAAAAAATGGGTTAACCTACTGGGGAAAATAACGATTTCTGTGTGCTCACTGCAGATGATTCGAGCAGGGGTAAGTAGACAGGCCAGGAATTCCAGAACTGCATAGAGGCCACCCCTGCCTAGCTGGTATCTTGGCCAAATCAAAACAACTAGTGACATTTCCAACCTCCAAAATAATGATATTAATGTGTGGAGCACTGATACCTAGTAATATCTAAGGGTGGCTGTGAGGTGCTATTTCCTTTCACTCATTAATTTGGTCATAATTTATTTATTAAATGCAGCTTTTGCAAACCAATTACAAGGAAGATATTGTTAGAGGCTGGACAAATATTAGAGAATAAAGTAGAGAGATCCGATTTTGATGAAGTCTATGTGCCGCTGAGGAAAACAGGCACACAGAAATGCATATGCACAAATTACACCAAGTGTTAAGAAGGAAAAGCACTTGGTTCATAATTATTGCACCTTTGCAGAGCCCAGTAACCAGCAAGAAAAGCAAAACATACAGATTTTTTAATTTGTCTTACGTGTATTGGTGTTTTGCCCAAATGCTTGTCTGTATGACGCATCATCAGATCCCTAGAACCAGAGTTACAGTTGAGGGCTGCCAAGTGGGTGTTGGGAACCGAACCCAGGGCTTCTGGAAGAGCAGCCAGTGCTCTTCACCACTGAGCTATCCATCTCTCCTGAATATACACACTTTTATAGAAAAATGTATTTAATGGCTTTTTATTTCAATTTCTTGCTTATTTTTAATTTCTCTTTATTGGTATCCTTTGAGAACATATTTTCATACTTTCTGTGATGGTTATTCTTGGTTGTCAACTTGGCTATATTTGGAATTAACTAAAGGTGATCCACTTCCAATCCAGACCTTTGAGGTGGGAAGACACACACCTTTAATTTGCTCTTTGCCTGATGGCCCTCACCTCGCTAGGAAATCCATTCCTTTTCTAGCATTAGAGCCTACTTCTTTGGGATTCCAGTATCTACTGAAGATCAGCTGAGACATCCAGCCTTGTGGACTGAACAACACCTGGATTCCTGGTCTTTCTGTTCGCAGCCATTCATTGTTGGATTATCTGGACCACAGCCTGTAAGTCATTCTATTCTAATAAACTCCCTGACTAATAAAATTCCTCACACATAATTTCTTTTGGTTTTGATTTTAAATTGATATTTATAAATTATATATATTATATATTCATAGTATCTGGATTATTGTCTTCATTGCAAGTCAACCCTTCAAGGACATTTTCTATTAACTATCTGGTTCTTCTTCTGTGTACGGTCATAGTTTCCTGTTTGAGCATTTCCATTTTTTAATAAAAAAAATAGGTATTTTAGGATTGGAGAGATGAATCTGCAGGTAAAGTGCCTGTTGCACAGGAATTAGGACCCAAGTCCAAATACCACCACAGTTACACATGTACACATGAGAACATGTGCACCCCTCACTGCACCCCCACTCCCCCCAACATAGGCAGCATAGTTATTTAAGGCTGTGCTGCTGGGGATCAAATCCAGGGCTTTGTGCTTAGCAGAAAATCACTGTCCCACTGACCCTCTGGAAATTCTTGATAGTTTAGTGATTTTCATGACCTATTGCTGTGAAGTCTGTACTCCCTCCCTATACTGTGAATCCATTGCCTTCTCTGTTCATTGAGCTTAGTGGTCAGCTAATGAAGGGTCAGAGCTAATACCCCATGAGAATGCTCTCTGTGTATGATCAGCATTTGCCCTCACCTCTCTGGCAGTTTACAGCTCTGCCTTAGCCCTAACTTCCCGCTTAAATAGGGTCTCTAGTCAGCCAGACTTGGATGAGGTCTTCTCTAGATTTTGGAGGGGCATGAATCCAGCCTTTGTGTAACCTTATAGATCACCGGGAATTATCAGAGCTCTTCGCGTTGACACTTTTCATACCAACCTGTCCAGATTTGACTGGTTCTTGCTTGCTTCATCTAGTAACGCTGTCCTAGGTAGTTAGGATGTTAGACAATTTCCAGGGAGTGTTCAACAGAAATGTCCAGAGGGTAGTACTCAGTAGAATTCACTCCACGTCAGGACAAACTCACAGAACTCCCTTCAAGTGGGGCTTTCCCCGGAAGCTGCCAAAGCTGTCAAAATGTCAGTTCTGGGGATAGGATTTTGGAGAGGCCCCACAGTATTACCTCCTCTGGAGCCACAAGGCTACTGGTTTTCATAGGAACTAAATGCAAGATTTGTTGGTCCAAAGCTACAGTGGAGCTGGATTTGTAACGCGAGCAGTTCAAAAACAGTCAGTCACACAACCCTGGGACTTGGAAGATTTTCCTTAACATTCATTATAGTATTACAGTCTCCAGTTTCTAGATACCGAAAAAGGCTGGCTGGACCTTTCAGTTTTCTCACTGTTCTTGAGGAGACTGATTTATAGAGGGCTTCATTCTAACATTCCAGAAGCTCCAGACTCTGGAATGAATATTTCTGAGATGATGTTCTAAACTAAATTTGTGGCCACAGGCGTGGAGACAGCATTATGGGAGAATTATTTGTAGACCTCATTGAGGTGTAGGTTACATACAAATTTTAATCACTTTAAGTATGGATTGGTTTGTGGTTTTGTTTTAACAATTTTTGATGTAAAAAAGTGAGTTGTTTTTTATCTCTGTAGTAGAAAGATCAGAGCAACAATACCCATGACCTCAAATATCCTTTGTAGTGAGAGCATTTAAACAAATCATTCAGCTTTAAAATATATATTAATCATGACCTTGTATTTCTCCTGATTGTACCCTTACACCTGTAGAACAGTGTTGGAACACGGTCCAGGAATGGAGTCCTGTGAGAATTCTGAGTGCTTGTGAAGAAACCGCAAGAGTCTTGTGACCTCAGTAATTTTAGAACATGGAATTGTTCTTGAAGTGTGTTTTCACTCACCCCAGGTGTGGTGACTAGGAGTGAGTTCCCTGCAGAGCAGCCATGACCACTGGCTATCACAGGAGACTTTAGTCTGCCTTGTTCAGCAGCTCCATTCTCCCAGGTCCCACGGCCTATAGAGTGGTGACAGACCAGAGATCTCTCGTTTCCCTGTCCCTCTCAACCAGGCTCTTCTCTCCACTTCTGAGTTTCCCATTTGATTCCACACAAAAGTGAGATTATTGGTTTATATGCATTATCTTATTCATTTAGAATAATGTTCCCCAAGTTGACCCAAATTGTCATAAGTGAATTTTTTTTGGTGTGGTTGGATAATATTTTATTGTAAATATAACACTGATTCTAAATCCATTCATGTATTGATTGGCTGTGGGAGAACTTGTAGGCAAGTGAAACAGTGGAAATTGTGTAAATGTAGTGTATTCTTCTAATCACACATGCTCAAGTCTGAGGCAGTTCACTAGCAGAATGGGCCCAGCTGAAGGACTGGAATCTTGATGCTTCCAAAAACCATGACCACTGTGCATTGGTATCTCCAATAAGTATTTCATTCCCATATATCTGTTGTTTCTCAGAAGAAAATTTCTCAAGCCTGGAATGCTAAGCTCTAAGTAATATATAATACAAATCCACTGAAGGCTTATATATCGAACGCTCAGCATAAATACTGGATAGGGGTTAAGAAAAGAAATTGGATCTCATTATTAGTCCATAGAGTATTTCAAACTCATGGGATTTGGACTACAGAGTGCTTATACTTTTCTATAAAATGTATTTCTCTAATCTGAGTAATGGAAAGGAACTTTCGCACATGATTCCACCTATGCTGGGTGAAGTTTGTGACTGAAGAAAAGCAGGGAAAGACTACTCTCCCAGCGCAGAAGCAGAGCTGAGCAGACTGCCTGCACTTACATTTGGATTCTTGGAACCCACAGTTGGGCCAGGCATGTAGGGATATTGGGGGAGCGGGAGAGGATATTTTCTAAATACATAAGCTTGCCATCTGTCTTATATGATTACGGACTTTTCTTTGTGAAGTTTTGTGCTTTGAAACAGGGTCTTGTTATCCTTGTACTCTCAGTAATCCTGGTTTGGTCTCCTGCATGTCCCCATCATCACACTTTGCCCCGGTTTGCAGGATGTCTCACTATACAGTCACGCTTACCCTTGAACTTGAACCCTCCTGTCTCAGCCTCCCCCAAATGGTTAGGTTTACAGGTGTGTAGTACCAAATTTTCAGTACTGATCACCACAAAAAAAATCTATATGAAAGTCTGTGAGATGGGTGTCCAAGCACAAAGAGCTTCTGCCAAGTCTGATGATATCAGTTTGATCACTGAAACCCACAGGGTTGGAGGAAAGTTGATTCCTGCAAATTGTCCCCAGACCTCCACACAAGCACATGTGAACACACACACGCACAGAGAGAGAGAGAGAGAGAGAGAGAGAGAGAGAGAGATCAGAACACATACACACAGAGATATAAGCAAATTTTAAGTGTAAATTTTTGAAAAACCTCTATGAGATGCAAAACCCCATTTCTGTGTTTTTCAAAAGGCTTTTCCCATAAAATAAAGACAAATGCAGGATATATGCTATCACCACATTTATTCAAACTTACATCACACGGCTTCAGTTAATATACACTGAGAAGAACACAGAATTCCAAAAATGTGTAGGGTACAAAAGAAAACATCAGACGAGCTCAAACTCAAGGATATTCCACAAATAAACCAGTACCTTCAAAATGCCATTGCTACCAAGTACAGACAGGCGAGAAACTGCTCCACACCAGGAAACCAACAAAGTACCCGTAAAGTCCATAATTGTGGATCAAATCCAGGACCTACAAAGGACATTTGGAGATAATTTGCAAAATTCTAATAAGGTCTGCAGAGATGATAAATGAGATCAATGTTGACTTCCTGGTTTTGCCGGTATCTAAATATGCAGAACAACTTAACCAAGAAGCTGCCACCAACACAGTTCCTGGCTCTGTGGCACATCTGGATTCAAAGCAGCAATTTGGTGGTTCTCATTCTCAGACTTCAGCTGCCTGTAAGCAATCAATCCTTCATGAAAGGACTGAGAGCATGAGGCGTGTGGACGCTCAGGTTGAAAACTGAGCACAAGGAATAGAATGTCAGGAAAAGCAGAGATCGAGGAGGCATTCAACACTCGAGTGAGCCACACAAACACCCCAAACAGCAACTGTGCTGTCCAGTCTTGAATTTGAGGGGTAATCAGAAAATAAATAAGAGCCATGAAGGGAACAAAGCTAGCCTCACCTGCTGCCTTTCTCATTTGCTGTCAGCAGACAAAGATTCTGCTAGTGCTATCATTAAAAACTATCTGAGAGCTGGGAGGTAAAAAAGGGCACAGTGCTTGAGTCACACGCACAAGGCCCTGGGTTCAAACTCTCAGAGGCATAAATAATAAAAATAAAAATTTAAGTAAATTTAAAACCAACTGCTAAAAAGTAATTTTAAAAACCCAAAATATTCAGCATGCTATAACATAGGAGACTCTCAACACCAAACAAACAGAAAAAAAAACCTAATCATGATAAACAAAACAAGGCAAAAACAAATCAAAACAACCACCAACAACAAAACAGAAACCAACATAAAGACTAACATAAAGGTACCATTTCCATGAACTATGCAGAGGGAAAAAAAAAACAAAGGAGAAACTAGACAAGAGCTGGCCTATGAGTGGGGTTAACTACTCTATGCCTCAATTTTCTCACTTCATAGTAATCGCTACAGACTCCAGCAAGGCTCCCAAATATAGTTAAAGCTTAGGAAAATGTGCTGGACTAAACAAGGGCTCAATATGTACATGGACTAAATTTGGGAGTAGCAAATCTGGTAAATAAATTGCTTTCCGGGTTTAAAGGTTATTAAAATAAACAAACAAACCTAGAAATAATGTAAAGACCCAGAAACAGAAACTACTTCATCCTGAACCTGATCCTTATTCAAAGCAAATATTTTTTTTTAAAACAAAGCCCACGGCTTAAAATACTTAGAACTCTGCACATATAAAGTATAAGGACAAAGGGAAATGTTTTAAACTATCCTTCCCCTGCTTAATATCTGAATTCATTCGAATAAGAGATGAGGAAACGTTAAATCTCCTTACCTTCCATTTCCTCAAGTTGGCATTTTGGTGTATAATTCTGTAATTCCATGATTCTAAGCATAAAGGTCCTTTACTAAAAAGTGATTTCTCATTAAGTAGGATAATTCTCATTCTAACACCTAATTCTGTAAGTCACTAATCCTAGGGTCAAACCCAGCTATCTCCATTGTCTCACGTCACCCATCACCGCTGTCCTGTGCCATGGAGCTACAAGACAGGGAGGCAGATGGAAGGTGTGGGATCCTCCTTTCCTTTCAGTACAGGGGTGCAAGCGAAACTCAGCTGCCCCGTGACTAACAGGCAAATTAGTGCTTGTTTAACCTTTTCAAATAATACTGATTTGAGCACAACCTGTGCATCTTTGGTTAGACCATTTTCTCGCCAGCATCAGCATTTGCATTCTCGTATTTATCATCTCTCAGGCCTTTTACAGAGTTATCTCAGACTTGGTTACTCTGTGATGCTTTTTAAATATTTCCAGGAAAAGACTAACATGAGGAGAGAGTACACACAAATTTCAATATTTAATAAATTTATCTTGATAACATTAAAAGAAGCTTACACTTTAAACTGCATTATAAAAAATACATCAGTCTTCACGTTAGTTTTACATCGAAATATATAATTATTTGAATATTTAAATATAGCCTTTCTTTAAACAAAAAAGGGGGTTTATGCAAAGTCCTAATTACATAGATAATTTCAATGCACAAATGCAAAACCACTCTTTACACAACATTGTCCACACAGTGCACACACCAGGACAACTACAGTACAAAGCTATTCACAATACAGAAAAGAACAAGGTTAACAAAATATTCATTTATGGTTGTAATCTTGATGTACCACTATTAAAAGAATATAATGCACTCTTGACTACACAAAATAACCAATTGTTTCAACCTAGCCTGAAAATTAACATTTATGTAGATAAAGGGACACATCTCGCATCCTATCAAACTCTGCAAAATTCACTTCCAATTTAACAAGTTTTATAATTTCAAGTTTCCAAGCTGGCCTAAAATAATATTCCTTATAAGAATTTAAGAAACACTTGTGAAGTGCTAAAGAGAACCATCATTTCTGTAGCAGACATATTATATTTGGGTGATGGGAATTCTACATAGGAATCTTTTCCTTGCTCTCCCTTAAAATGGTACTTGTAAGTTTCCAGTTTGATGAAGAAAACTAACAGTTTTGAACTCTGAATTTTAAGAATGATCCTCACTCCAGAGCATCATCACAACAGGCATGATCTGACATAATTACCTGGTGGGCTATTGGTATGAACTCTCACTTTCCCACTGCAAGAGTGTTTAGTAATGGGTGTCTGAGAACTGCAAAAGACATTAATACCTGCAAACAAAGTGCTTTTCCATGAGTACTTCATAATCAGTGAAAAAGAGTTTTCTTCCTTAATTCAAATTTGATGATTGGTTTTTTTCAAAAAACAAACAAAAAAACTAGTGTCTCATTGAGATTTTTTTAAGAAAGGGAATTAGAATGTTTGTATTTAGGGAGGCAAGGTTGAAGAAACTAAACATGTTACTTGCCAACTAAAAAAACATTTGTCCACTCTGCAATATAATTACCATTTATATTTAGAAGTAAAGATATGACAATAGTTATCACCATTAACAACTCACAGGTTAAATAATGGCCCCTGAAACAAAATCACATTGATATTTCACTAATTCTAAGGTAACACAGTTCTATCTCTGAACTCAAGATACAGTTTAACACTGACTCTAGTTTCAATTAAGTATAGTAGTTACACAATAAAGGGAAACTTTGTGTTTCCTTGTAACATCAATGACAGAGAAAGATCAAGGTCTTGACTAAACAAGACAATAGGGTGCATCTGCACCAGCTCGGTCAATGTCCCTTAAAGGAATATTCTCGAGTACCAGAGGCTCACATGGTGTCAAAGCATCTTTTATCTGAACTGTTTAAGAAAAAATGTCAAATTAGTTTAACCTTGAGCCATCTAGTTTAAGATAACTAGATAGTTTAAGATAAACTGATTGATGTATAAATCGTTTTTCACTTGTAAAATGGGTCTCCAGTTAAGTTACTAGTTTAAGTTTTCTGAAATGTTAAAGTTTTTCACTAATGACAATTAATGGCCAGCCCACACACTATTATCAAATCAGTAACTTCAGTTCAATATGTTAAAATGTCTGAACTATTAATAAATGACAAATTTACCTAGTAAAGAGGAAACGGTAGTTTAAAAGTCTAATCGCATTGGTAAAATCTTTTTCCGTATAAGATTAATAATGCTATGGAGCAGATCTGTGGGTGTGTGTCTGAGGAAAGCTACAGACTTGCAGGTCCAAGTAAATGAAGGAGAAAGAATTCCTGTTGTCTATAAAAATCACCAGGCACTTAAAAAAGTGGATTTCATGGAATGCCTTTTTAAAAGAAAAATTATATTTTTGTGATCATTCAAGTCAATCACATTCAAACATTGAGAAAGCACAATGTCACTTGTTTTATTTATCCAGCCCAAATACTTATGTGATGATTCAACTCGGAAGCATGGTGACTAAGCAGATATCGGTCCATTTGTTTAAAGGTGGCATTGATAAGTTTGTTGTGTTCATTCTTGCAGTGTTAGAACTTTTTGGCACGAAAGGTTTTCAGAGGAAATGAATATGGACGTGAGTTAAGGGACAAAATTCTATCTACTATGCTAAATTATAAGGCAAATTAAGGTAAAGTTCTTCTATAGAAACGGGACAAAGTTTGCTTTTAAATCTTTAAAAGAAAAAAGGACCCTAAACACTAATTTTAAATGAATATAAAATCTCTGAAAAATAATATCTGTAGCAAAATAGTGTAAGGTCAGGAGTCCAAAGGTGTTCCGTCCAGTGAAGGGCTGATCTTGCCTCGGCTACGCTTTCACTTGGCCTCACTGCCTCTCGATTTGCTTGCAAGCCGCGTCACCATCCTGTCGGTGTTGGCGGTGGAACTTGAGCTTCTCAGGTCATACTCTCTCACAGGAAGAAGTTTCTTCTTTCTGCGGTAGTATTTTTTCCGGTAGCGCTTCCTTCCTGCAGCATCAGGAAGACTGGCAGGCAGCTCGGCGGGCCCTGCAGTGGCGCTTGGCTGGGGCTCTTCAGCAAGGGCCGGGCTAACGGAGAGGCTCAGCCGGGAGCGCGCTTCTTCGGCTGCCTTCTTGGCCTCCTTTATCTTCCTGGCGACCATCTTCTTCTTCCTCAGTTGCTTTCGAACAAGAACAGTCTTTGACTGACGCTTCCGGCGCACACCAGGGCATCTGGAACCGTACTTCCTACGGATATCGGTTGCTTTCAGCTGAATCCAAATAGCCAGTTTTTCTGAAGCTAGTCTTGATTTTTTCCGGAGAACCAGTGTTTTATAAGCATTTTTAAGTAAACACATTTTGAGATGTGTAGCTGCCATCTTCTTTTTCCAAAATTTCTTTTGATTTTTACTTTCCAAAAGCTCCTTTTTGATTGATTTGAGAAACATTTTAGCACTGTCACGATTCAAACGAGTCTGCTGGAAATTAGCCTTGGGAATTTCAGCAGCACCCACAGCCGGCTTTTCTGCAGATGAAGACTGAGCCTCAAGGAACCTTAGAATCGTTCTTTTCTTTGGGACTGCCATAACGGATGCTGAAGCCACGCTCGGCCTGCTGGCGCCGCTCTCCGCTGCGCCGGACCCTGGGCCACTCTTACTGAGGTCCCCGCCAGCTTTGCCACCGTCCGGTCCTGTCAGGTTCTGCGGAGGATTAATCACCGTTTTCTTATGTGCTAGGCTAGGAGCGGCTTCAGAGTCCCTGTCGCTGCCAGGCTTCGCCTTGGGCTGGCTCAAAGACTGATCTTCCTGCATACTCAGAGAAGAGAAAATAGAGACTAAGGAATCGGGCTGTACAGGGGCAGCAGCTTCCGTCTGGGCTGCAGGTGACTCGCTGCTCCTGCTCGGGGCTTTTTCCTTTTTCTGGCTGTCATGGTGGAAATGCTTCTTTCTCGGTAACTCTCCCTCTTGTCCTGCCATCTTTCTTTTCTTCCCAGGACTTGCTTGGGTTCCAGACCTGACTCCTTCCACCCGGTTCTGAGAAGCCACACGCCCGTGCTGCTGATGGCGGCCCTCTGCGAGGGAACAAGACGGTTTCTCTTCTGCGGCTGAGCCGTCGTTGCTGTCTCCAACATTACCTTCACTGTACTGCAGATGTGGCGGAGCGTGAACTGATGCAGCGTCCTGGTCAGGGTCAGAGCGGCCACTCTTTTCCTCCACACTCGAAACAACTCTCTCGAGCTCAGGGCAACCGTCGTAATAACCGTAGAGATGGCCTTGAAATTCCTGTGTGCGTGTTCCCACCTCATCTTCGCTCACCTGAGACTGAGTTTCTTCAACAAATGGCGGAGGGACTTGAGGTGAGGCTTCATGAACCAGTTCATTAGGATCCCCTTCTGCATGCTCTTGTGCATACCCTTCTGCATGCTCTTCTGCATACTCTTGTGCATACCCTTCTGCATGCTCTTCTGCATACTCTCGTGCATACCCTTCTGCATGCTCTTCTGCATACTCTTGTGCATTCCCTTCTGCATACTCTTGTGCATGCCCTTCTGCATACTCTTGTGCATGCCCTTCTGCATACTCTTGTGCATACCCTTCTGCATACTCTTGTGCATACCCTTCTGCATATCCTTGTGCATTCCCTTCTGCATACTCTTGTGCATACCCCTGTGCATACTCTTGTGCATTCCCTTCTGCATACTCTTGTGCATTCCCTTCTGCATACTCCTGTGCATTCCCTTCTGCATACGCTTGTGCATACGCTTGTGCATACCTTTGTGCATACTCTTGTGCATACCTTTGTGCATACTCTTGTGCATACCTTTGTGCATACTCTTGTGCATACCCCTCTGCATACTCTTGTGCATACCCTTGTGCATACACTTGTGCATACTCTCGTGCATACCCTTCTGCATATGCTTGTGCATACTCTCGTGCATACCCTTCTGCATACGCTTGTGCATACTCTTCCGCATATTCTTCCGGGTACCAAGGGAATGGTAGATATTCGTACTTGGTTACTCTCATGTCAAAAGTTACCTTCTTAAGGTCGCGGCTTTTCTTAGCAGGCTGAGGTTGGTCAGGGTCCAGTTCAGGTCCATCAACCTGATGACTCTCGGGTTCTGGATCTGCATCTGGTATCTTCAAAGGGATGTGCTTCACAGAAGTCTGGCGGATCACTGACACAGCACGGGCAGCACGCCGAGCTGCAAAACTACTTGATGCCCAGCTCCTGTCTCGAAGGGGAATACTTCCTGGAACTTCCCAAAAACTGGTGCCTTGGACAGTATTCTGCAGTTGGCGAGTCACTGACCAAGTAGTATCTTCCAGACTTCTTCTAGAACAGTGAGGCTCAGGGTTCTGCTCCTCTGCAGCAACACGGTCATGGTCGGGCCCTTGTAACTGGCTGGTAGAGGGCTGATCAGAGGAATCAGCAGT
Organism: Bramus lutescens; assembly: GCA_001685075.1. NCBI lineage: Eukaryota > Metazoa > Chordata > Mammalia > Rodentia > Cricetidae > Bramus > Bramus lutescens. Next base: position 131,482 of record LOEQ01004484.1, read on the forward strand.
GAAACAAAGTTCATGACCACAAGACGGACAAGTGGGATCTCCCAGAATAATATAGTCGTTCTTCCGATTTATTATTCTGAAACTTTCCTTGGATTGATTTGTCACTGACTGAGAGGCTTCATAATCACAACGACAGAATCTACAGCAGGACTTTCCTATTGTTGCAGGCCCAGCAGAATCTGTATTTGTATCATTGGTTTCTAGGTGAAGAGAAATATTTGAATCAGAAATGACTTCCCGATCACAATCACTGTCACTGGACACAACATTCAACAGCACCACCTGTGGGGACTCTGTTTCTCCGCCAGACGTTTGAGGCTGGTTAACTACTATCTGAAAAGACACGTCAGAGTCGTACAGCACTTCAGGCTCACAAGGCTCGCTGGACCCCGCTGTGCCAAGCTCTTTCTTCTTGGGGTCTGCTTCTCTGCAAAACACTGGAGGTGGGTCAACGTCTGACTGCAGATGAGAACCAGAACTGCACGCTACTTCAGAATAACATGGCTGAAAGGCCTCATTTTCGACATTATTCTGATTCTCTTTTTGCACGTTTACTTCTTTGATAGACACGCTGTCCACAGATGGAGCTGTCACACACTGAACAGGATCATCAGGATAGTAAGTTGGTTCAAAATCAACGAGCTTGTAGCTCTTATCTTCCAGGTAAATACGGTCTTCCTTCAGATTCATTTCCTTAGCAGGTGTTTGAAGATGGCCTGCTACTGACTGACAAGGATCACTGGAATCAGCACCTGTTTCAGGACCATCACAGGGATCAACGCTCATTTCAGGCAAATGTCGTGGCTTCTGAATTACTGAGCAAAAAATGACATTTGAAATAGGCACTACTGCAGAGATGCAGGGCTCACAGTCACTACCATGCGGACTAACATGTCCCCTCAGTAAATTTATTTCTTGAAGAGACTCTTGAACTGTATTATGCACAGACTGAAGCGGTTCATCAGAATGGAAGTTTATTTTTGAGTCACTAGGTTCAACAGTCTTATCTTCCAAATCCCTGCGATCTTCCCAGCGGCTGATCTCCTGAACTACTTCAACTTCAGTTTGGCCAGCCAATGGCTGAGGGACATTGGAAACACTTGTGACTCCAAAACCCTGCACTTTATCCTCCTCACCTTCCAGGTCATCTTTCTCCATCTGACCTCTGTTTTCATCGCTGTCACTATGCTGATCAGCCTCTGGCTGGACAGAGTCATTAGGATCGCAGCTTACTTCAGAATCACAAGACCCGTGATCCCTACCTTCAAGTTCAGCGTGTTCAGGCTCCAAAACAGTTGTTTCAGGTGGTTCAGCTACTGACTGAACGGAGACATCAGAATCCAAGTGTGTTGCAGAACTGGTATCCTGGCTGTTGTTTTCCAAGGACATTTGATCATTACTATCAAGATTTATTTGTTTCAGAGCTAGTTCAAGTTGATCCATTGCAGAAGGAAAAGAGGCAGTGGAATCATGTATTAGTTTTGAATAAATAAGTTCACTGATCTTCTTTTCGAGAACCTTTGCCTCTTCTTTCCACTCGCTCATCTTTGTGATCACGTCATCCTCTTTAGGCAGTGAGTGAAAGTGGCCAGCAGAATCAACATCTGCTTTAGAATCACTGGGTTTGCTGTTCGTGTCTTCCAGTTCAACATGGTTTTCGTTCACAGCTAGCTGAGGTTGGCTAATGACTGAATCAAGACAACCAGTAGCATTCAGATTCACTCCAGTTCCTCTAAGCTCAGTACTTTCATCTTTTGAATCAACATGGTCCCCTTTCAAAGCAGCTGGCTGGGGTCTCCCAGGCATCAGCTGAGGAAAAGCATCAGAGTTAGAAGCTGGCTGAGAGTCACCATACTCATCGTCACTCCTGACTTCCTCAAGATGCTTCGTCTTTCTCTTTGCTTTCTTCCCTACATAAGGTTCTGTCACTGGATGAGAAGCAGAAGAAGCTGAATTGATTTCAGAATGAGATTCTGCACTTTGACTTGGCAACTGAGCATGCTTCTCTTGCTGAGGGCATACATTTTTGACAGTTACTTCACCTTTGCGAATGACTGACTGAAAGGGGGTACGAGAATCAAGTCCTGTTTCAGAAATTCGAACTATAATGGGATCTTCAGAACGTCCAGGCTTTGAGTTGAGAGTATCGCAATTCACACTTAGTTCAGAATCAGTAGGTTCATTTTCCTTTTGTTCTATGTGTACCTGCTCTTCTTTACGGGAATTTATCTTTTTAACAGCTACTTCAGAATTAGTATTAGAATCCAAACATATTTCAGAACCACTGGGGTTGTCATCCTTCCCTTCTAAGTGAGCGCTTTCTTCTTTCTGAATGATTACTTCTTTAACAGCTACTTCAGGGTGATCATTTCCTGAATGAAGAGGAATATCAGAATCACATGTTATTTCAGAAACACAAGATTCATTACTCTTATTTTCCAGATCAACAGGTTCCTCCTCATAAACAGCTACTCGAAGTTGGTCAGCTACTGAGTCATCGGGAATATCAGAATCAAAAGTTATGTCAGAACTACTTGACACACAGCTTTCTTCATCCAGGTTAAAGTCTTCTTCGTTTAATCCTTCAACATCCAGCAGAGACTGCTCAGTAACTGACAGAAGAGGGGAATCGGAATCAAATGTCAGCTCAGAACTGGAGTAGGCATAGCTCTTAGCTTCCATGTCAGCATTTAACTCATCAAGATTTACTTCATCCCAAGCCCCTTGAGGTTCATCATTAGCTGACTGATAAGAAGCATGGGAATCAAAACTTATATTAGAAATGCCAGAGTGAACACTCTGATTCTCTAGGTCAAGATCTATTTCCTCAGGGTTTACTGGAGATTGATCAGCCTCTAATTGAGCATCAGCATGAAAACCCATTTCAGGACCATGAGACTCACAGTTCATATCCCCACGGCTGGTTTTCTGGTTCGGAACATTTAGTTCTTCTGCTTCTCTCTGGGGTTCATCACGTTCACGACATGCATCAGCACTACTGGGTTGGTGTTCATTTTCCTGTTGGACATCTCTGTTTCTTGGGCTTCTTTCTTGAGCAGGCATTTGGGGAGCCGCATCACTATCAGAACTGAAGCTACTTGACTCGTAGTTCTCATCGACCAGGTGTGCATGGGTGTCCTTCAGAGGTTGTTGCTGTCCCGCTGCTGCTGGAATCTCATCAGCTGAGGACCCAGAATCCTCCCATGGTTCAGAGCTGCCGCTTCCATAGCTGTCAACCAAGCGGACAGCCATCTGTGTAGGAAGGCTTGCTGCCACCAGCAGTGGGGGACCGTGACTGGTGGACGGAAGTGAGTCCTCGCCATCGAAATTCACTTCAGAGCCACTAGATTCATAGCTTTCATCAACCAAACGAATGAGCTGTGTGCTCTGTGTAATCACTTGAGAACGTTTGGTATGCCCCTGACGGGAACTGCTGCCATTACTGGAAGTTGCTCCAGTAACAGTAGGTGTTTCATTGCTAGGCTGGACATCAGCCTGTGCTTCTTCTGATTCGTTTATTTCTATAGGGCTCAGTTCAGATAGCGGACTCGGCGACTGGCAAGAGGACGCACAATCAAAACTCATGTCAGAACCTCCAGACTCATAGCTCTCATACTCGAGGTCAACCTCCTCCTCCTCCTCCTCCTCTTCTTCCTCCAAATGACTTAAGTCATTTACGGCAGCTTGGGAATGACCAGGTACTTGCTGAAGAGAGCCATGATCGAGCTGCACTTCAGAAATCACTGAGCACTTTTGTTTCAGAAGTGCTAGTCTGTTAAGAACCAAACTTGTTTCTTCTTGGGGATGAACTACATTTGAACGAGATGCCTCACGATGCTTTAGAATGGCACCTTCAAGGGCTGCATCTGAGGGTGTGTCAGTCTCACTGAGGTTTCCTGCTGTGCCTGCCCCTGACTCAGAAGACGACTCAACTCTTAGAGAACAAAGCTCGGCACCTGTTAGCTCACGCACTCGTACAACAGGGGAAAATGATGCACCCTTAGCTCTGAGATCTCTCTGTGCAAGCAATTTGTCTAAATTAATACTTAAAGGTTTCTTTTTTGGATCTTTTGCTTTGGGTTGAGACTGTGAATTGCTAGAGCCCTGATCTGGGGGGTCAAAGTATGTGTCAAGGTTCTCTGTGTCACAAGCTGGAAAGGAATCTGAAGCCACTGCCAGTACTAACCGAGGAACACTGTTAGCCGCAACTGGTCTCTCGAAAGAGCCTCTAGGCAAAGAGCTGGCAGGAGCATTACAAATCACTGGGGGACGCACTAACTCTTTTCCACTAGTTGTAGCCTGAACAACACCAACTGCATTAACTCTTTTCACACCACTCTCAACTTTATGAGCCAACTCCAAGGACTGCTGCTGTCCTCGCTCCAGCCTTTGAATAACCGATGGTCGAACTGCAACCTCTGCACATTCCTGAGAGGTGCCAGGTCCACACTCCAGCTCTTCAACAGATTCTGAATCCTCGGAGAGCATCTCTCCGCTGCTCTCGGCACTGTCGTCCTCCTTTTCATCCGAATCATCCAAAACAATCACTTCCGGTGACTCAGCTGCTGCTGGTGCTGGTGGTGCTGCTGCCGCCGCCTCATTTGGTTCAGAGCTAAAATGAATGGGGAAAAAACGTTAAAATACCTTAGTCTTTTGCTTAGAATTCATGGTGTTATTTTCCATTACAGATAATTGTTAGTGAAAAAAGAACATAAATAATCGCTCCAGATTGTACACCCCATGTACTTTAGGGTGTTAACTGGTATAGAAGACACACTAATAAGTCCACCGATTGCTATTTCATAAACATGGCTTGTGAACATAGAAAAATGTAAATGTATCCCTGTCCCTGTATCCATTTTTCAGTTATCACAATAAACGTCTTTAACCCAGAGGCTTAGGATGTCACTCAGTTGGTAAAGTGCTTGCCAAGTATGTGCAAGACCCTGGGTTTGATACCCAGGAACCTCAGTTTTTAAGTGTAATGTCGAACAAGACAAATTATACCGTTAATTCTATCTATAGACGCACACGTAAGAAGCTAGCCCTAGGGCTGGCAAAATAACTCAGAGGTTAAGAGTGCTGGCTGTTCTTCCAGAGGTCCTGAGTTCAATTCCCAGCAACCATATGGTGCCTCTCAACCATCTGAAGTGATATCTGGTTCCCTCCTCTGGCCTGCAGGCACCAGAACGCTGCATACATAATAAATAAATAAATAAATCTTAAAAAAAAAAAACAAAAGAAGAAGAAGAAGAAGGAGGAGGAGGAGGAGGAGGAGGAGA
>LOEQ01004484.1:136874-165290 GCA_001685075.1 Bramus lutescens
GGAGGAGGAGGAGGAGGAGGAGGAGGAAAGAAGAAGAAGGAAGTCTGAGGCCTCAACAGGAACATAGGAAATATGTATTGGTCTCCTTTTTTTTAAAGGTATTAATCTGGCTATGCTTGCCTGGTTGATCTTTCTCTAGAAGGAGCAATGCTACCACCTCAATTTCCCAAGAGCTAGAATTAAAGGCAAAATACCATCGCACCAGGCCTATGACTCAGTCACTGTTTAATGTTCATTCTGAATTATGCCTATGTATACCACAGTTTCCATTCAAAAGTTTAAGTTACTTTTTTATGTTTTGGTTTTTAAAACAGGGTTTCTCTGTATAACAGCTCTGGCAATCCTGGAACTCACTTTGTAACCCAGGCTGAACTCAAATGCACAGAGATCCACCTGCCTCTGACTCCTGAGTGCTGGAATTAAAGGCATTCACCACCATGGCTAGCCAATTAAGTTAATTTTTAAAGATCTTAAATTTCATATCTAAAAATCTGTCAGTTATCTCTTCTACTACATCAGCATAACATGCTTGATCCAAAACATTTTAAGATCCTTCCACATAAACATAAAGAGCTGTCCTAATTCAGTCATTGCAGTCACCTTCTAAAGGTTCTCTACTCGGTGGTACTCAATGGTAGACACTGAGCAAATTCAAAGAAAGGTAATCTGGCCTTCAATAAGCATTCAGTTAGCAACATCCAGTGCAAAATAGCAATATCGTCTTATTTAGACCCACAAAAAAAGAGATCACAACCAAGAGAAGCCTAAGGTATCATAAGCTAATTTAAGATGGATATCCTAAAACAGAAAGAAGTCAAACTTGGAAACCTTAGTTTGAAAACCCAATTTAAAAATAACTAAAGAAGCTAGGTGGTGGTGTCACACACTTTTAAATCCCAGAACTCAGGAGGCAGAGGCAGGTGGATCTCTGAGTTCGAGGCCAGCCTCATCTACAGAATGAGTTCCAGGACAGTCAAGGCTACACAGAGAAACCCTGTCTTAGGAAAAAAAATTACTCAAGAAATTTGAACAAGTTATAGACTTTAGTATTATCAGTTCATTAGTTACAACAAATGTACCAGACTAATGTTGAGGCAATTAATATTAGATAAATTCAGTTAAGTCATATTATAAAGACCCTCTTTTGGGGGGGAACTGGGTCTTACTATGTAGCCCTGCTGTGGTGGAATTCACTCTGTAGCCCAGACTGGCCTCAAACAGAGATCCACCTGCCTCTCCCTCCGAGTGCTGGAATTAAAGGTGTGTATCACTATGCCTGACTTTATAAAAACCCTCTTTATTAGCACTTTTAATTTTTCTGCTACAATGTTCTTTAGAAGATTCAGGAGACGGCTGCAATGGCAGAGGCCTGCTGTGTCCCCAGCACACCCATGAGAGCCACAAGCAGGCAGTGCACATCTACAGCATCAGCATAGGATCCCAGGGGGTTCCAGATTGAGGGAGGCTGCCTCAAAAAATAAGGGGGTGAGACAAAGACACTCAGCACCAAGCTGTAGCCTCTTGCACACACATAGAATTCTAAAGTTTAGCAACAGCAAGGTGGCAAACCTCTGTAATCTCAGAACTCCAGAGACTTGTAGCATATCAAGGTTATGCTGGGATGTATTCAGAGATGCCTATCTGAAAAACACACAACAGGTGCTCACTCTGGCTGCACATGCACTAAAATTGGAATGATACAGAGATTAGCATGGTCCCTGCACCAGGATGATGTGCAATTCTGTGAAGGATTTCCTATTTTTGTGTTTTTGCTATTGATATTTTTTACATTAAATATTTTTAAAATGTGTATTGAAATGTTATCATAAAAAGTAATAAATCCCTAGCACTTTAGTAACCAAATGAATGTCTATAATAATTAGAAACTACAGCTGGGTGTGGTAGTGCATTCTTTCAATACCAACACATGGGAGGCCATGGCAGGTGGAGATCTGTGAATTTGAGGCCATCCTGGTTTACATACTAAGTTCTTGGTCAGCCAGGTCTATATAGTGAGACCCTGTCTCCAAAGAAAAGGGGTAAAAGTGAAAAACTAAGCATTTTTAGACTTGAGAAATGCCACATTTGTCTAAAAGCATGTGTGCATGGATCAGCAACTGCTTTTCTTTTTTTCTAAAGACTTATTTTATGTGTGGTTTTTGCCTGCATGCATGTATGTGCACCACATGTATGTACCACATGTATGTATGTGCACCACATGTGTGCCTGGTATCTGTAGAGGACAGAAGACACAAGAGAGCCCTTAGAACTAGAGTTAGAAGCGTTTGTGAGCTACCTGATGTGGGTGCTATGAACCAAAGGTGGCTCTTCTTTTAGTCACAAATCCCTACGCTGCTCTTTTATTAACTTATCAGGAGTAATACTGTTTTCATTCCATAAGTCACTGCGGTGGTTTGAATAGGCATGGTTCCCATACACTCATGTGTTGAACGCTTGGCCAAAAGGAAGTGTCTCTATTAGGAGGTGTGGCCTTGTGGAGGAAGTGTGTCACTGTAGGGGCAGGCTTTGTGGTCTCAGATGCTCAAGTTACACCCAGTGGGACACACTCCTGCTGCCTATGGATCAAGATGTAGAACTCTCAACTCTTTCTCCAGCACCACGTCTGCCTGCATGCCGTAACGATAATGGACTAAACCTCTGAAACTGTAAGCCACCCCAATTAAATGTTTTCCTTTATAAGAGGTGCCATAGTCATGGTCTCTCTTCACAGCAATAGAAACCCAAACTAAAACAGTCATCTTTTTTTAAAGTGTTTTAGATTTATTTTATGTGTATGAGTGTTTTGTCTGCATGTATCTAAGAGCACCATGTGTGTGCCTTGTGACTGCTGAGGTCAGAAGAGGGTATTGATCTCACCGAACTGGAGTGAAAGTTGGCTGTAAGCCATCAGGGATGCTGGGAACTGACTTGGGGACCTCTGCAGGAGCAGTTAATTTCTCTTCATTGCTGAGCCCTCACTCAAGCCCCTTGATAATTTATTTTATTTGGGTTGTGGGTAATAAACATAATTGTTATAGCACAAATTCTAATTGGTCTTAATAAATAACTTAGTTAGAAGAGATGACAGTTCATCAAGCAGCATGGCCATTTCATTTAAACTAACCTATAAAACTAACAAATGCTTTTCACTTGATCAGATATAACTTGCCAAAAGAGAACCTCCCCAAAATTAGAGTTGGGGAAGGGTTTTGTTTCTGTCTTTTCAGGAGAATAAAGGTATCCAACTAAGGAATCCAAAGACCACTGGACAAATGAGACATCTGAAGAAAAATGACAAATCATTCAGAAAAAAAAAAGTCCCAAGAAAAAGAGTAAATTGGCCTATTGGTATATTTCACATTTCCACAAGGATAAAATTTCATAAACCTTCCCAAATGTTTGTTTTTGCTGTTCTCTACAGACACGTAATGCAAGTGGTGTTTTTGTAGTCCCAGTCCAATTAAAGATTAAAGCTGGCTTTGGTGTCTGAGTGCCACTCTCTCCTTCTCTAAACCCAAGGATGCTTGTTAAGATAAAAATCCTTAGTACCCAAGGCCACCCCCAGCCTGGTCCAGCATCTCAAAGGCCATTGGCTGAAGGAGGTTCCCCAGCAGTACAACACTTTGGACTCACCAAGATAGGATGGATAATGGAGTATTTTCTCTGAATTTGTCAAATGCAAATGGACAAGACATTGTTGATGTACTTATTGCCTGTATATTATAGTTATTGTACTTAGTGCATGTAGTTTTTCTTATTAGTTATAACCTTCTTTTTCATTTTAGACAAAAAGAGGAAAATGCAATGATATTTTGTTTGTGTTTTAACAAATAAAACTTGACTGAAGATCTGTGTGCAGATCTAAACCACTAGAGGCCAGGCAGCAGTGGCACACACCTTTAATCCCAGGATTTGGGAGTCCCAAGCCTTTAATCCCAGCACTAGGGAGGTGGAGACAGAAAAGGATATGGCTGGCAGGAGAGAGGATTATAAGGCGGGAGGAGACAAGAGCTCACTGCAGTCTGAAGTTTGGTGGAGACAGACAGGAGTCTGGAGATGCAGTCTGAGAACAGGATCGCTCCTGCAGTTTGAGCATTGGTAGAGGTAAAAGAACTCTCTAGTAGCTGGCTGCTTTGTTTCTCTGATCTTCAGCATTAACCCCTATATCTGACTCTGGGTTTTATTATTAAGACCAATTAGAATTCTTGCTACAAACTGTCATCAAAATAACATTACCCTATCGTTAAAAACACAATTTTGACATCTAATCAATGAAATGATAATTAATGCAGTAATCACTTTCACCTCTTTTTCAAAACTCTACATTACCTTCTTTTGCTTTGTTTTTGGTTTTTCAAGACAAGGTTTCTCTGTGTATCCCTGGCTGTCCTGGAACTCCCTCTGTAGACCAGGCTGCTGGTCATAAAATAAATACAATGGTCTTAAAGGTGTCATAGTCTGACCAAGTGGAAGGGAGACTACGGAGACAGGACATTCAGTACAGCGCATGAGCACTGGTGGTCCCAGCACAGGGCATAGAGCTCGGCAAGTACAAGCACAGACAAGCCAGCAGCAGCCAGAAGAGTGCTTCCTAGTTTAATTGCACGTTCAGGGCTCAAGTTTTTCTATCAGTCTTACAATGTATTTGATAGGTCTGATATATTATCCCAAAATGAAAAAAAGTTAAAAAATAACAATTAGCTTTTAAATGGTACAACATTTTTTGTATTAAAACAAGCTGGTTGGTGGGGGTAGCTATCGAAAGCCAGCAAAATGGCTTAAAGGGTAAATATGTTTGTCACCAAGCCTATATATGATTCCCAAAACATACATGGTACTTAAAAGAGAAAATTAGCTCCTGCAAGTTGTCCTCTAACTTCCACATATACACAGATGAAAAAAATAAATATAATATTTAACTGAAAATCTTTTGAAAAGACATCGAGATTCTGGCAGAGTGTATAAAGAGACCATTCAATCTAATGTGTCCTCTACTCAGTCAGCACACAATTCCATTAATATAAAATTGACTTAGATTTTACTTTGGCTATATTGTCCCATTATGACCAACTTTTCTGTTACTAATCTTTCAAAACATTTTGCCCCACCTCTACCCACCATTTAATCCTATGACACACCTAAAAAGCACCTTACTAACACATAATTACTTATCAGCCTAAGACATTTATTTAGGAAAAAGCATAGCTTTGTGCATATTTTCTGTAGTGAATTGTTTCTCTATCAGCAGGGCTGAGGACTGAAGCCAGGGATTCACTAATACTGCAGCAGTCTACAATTGAGCTAGCATCCCAGACGCATAGTAGAATCACACAAACAACTGAGACGGAGAAATGGCTCAGCAGTTAAGAGTACTTGCTGCATAGTCATCAGGAGCAAAGTTTGGATCCCAACAGCCATATAACAAACTAGGAACTCTGTACATGCCTGTAAAAGTAGGTCAGAGATGGGTAGAAACAGGGGGATTGCTGAGACTTGGTGGCTTCCAGCCTAGCCCAGAAAATACTAAAGCTCAGCATGCAGGTGCACACACACATATGTACATGCATCCACATGCTCGCAAGAGCAAACATATACACAAATCAATCTTTAAAAATAAAAATTTTAAACTATGTAGTCTTATTATAGGCACATGAGTGCTTTGTCTGCATGTTTGTGCACCACATATATGCCTGCAGAGGTCCAAAGGGGGTGTCAGATCCCCTGGAACTCTATAGACTTACAGGTGGTTGTCAATCAACATGTGGGTGCTAGGAACTGAGTCCAGGGCCTCTGCAAGAGACATCACTCCAGAACCCCTACAGATAAATCTTTAAAGACTTAAGTAAAGTAAACAATGAGAAATGGAAGTCACTAGATACAGTCTCACTTAGGGCCAGGTAAGGGCTCACTCTCCTCCTACCCTACATCAAGACTGTAGTCAACAGCTTTCCTTTGCAGTTATTTGCTTTCATTGGTTAAATAAGACAGTTCACATCAAGGCTGGGAAGGAATCCAGAGTAGAGTGTTTGCCTGATTTGATTGAGCACTTAGGTTTAGTCCCTAGTTCCATAAAAAACAAAACAACTTTGTACTTTTCTTTTTTATTTTTCAAGACAGGGTTTCTCTGTGTAGCCCTGGCTGTCCTGGAGCTCACTCTATAGACCAGGCTGGCCTCGAACTCACAGAGATCTCCTGCCTCTGCTTCCCGAGTACTAGGGATAAAGGTGTGCGCCATCACCGCCCAGCTGCATTTCTTATTTTTTTTAATTCAATCACAGACTTTAAAAGCGAGGTATGGTGGGACATTCATATATAATCACATCACTTGAGAAACAGTTTGAAGCCAATCTGGGCTACAGTATTTGCAAACAAGACAAGTCCTGGGCTAAAGCAAGATGGTACAGGTGGATGGAAGAGGATCATATTCCACTGAACTACCTTACCTGTTGTCTTGGTAGTTGTCTGGGTGGTGTTGCAGTACATCCTGCAAGAAGCGTTCCATCAAACTGTTATCGGCAGTCGTCCGACGCCGGCTCTGTCTGGTCAGGTTTCTGTGCTGGGCACTGAACAAATGCTGCAGGAGAAACAGAGGGTGTTCTAAATGAGTAACCGCCATTCTCGCTAACACAAGACGGACTCATATGTGTACTGCACAAATACAAGTTGATATTCTTTCCAGGTAGCACTTCCAATATATGTATCTAAAACCATAATAATGTGTCTCCTTAAATATAGTTATGTTCCTCTAAATACATCCTAAGAATGACATCAAAAAGGATACTTAATACACCATATATAGTATTTAACTGGGAACTGCATAATATTCTTAAATTATAATGTAGACTAAAATGTAATACCATGCAGCTACCTAAAATAATAAAGAAACCATAATAAAAATAAAATACTATGTATTAAAAGAAAAACTGTATGTATGGCTCTATCTGAAACTACAGTTTAAAAATATATAGACAAGCAAATGGAAGAAAATGTACTAAAATCTTAAAAGTATGCTTTTAAGTGATATAGTTATGGAGAATTTTTTATTTTTCTTAAAATTTTTATATTTTCCAGTGAGTACTTTTACAATAAAAAAAATGTGAAAGGAGAGAACAGAGTTGGATTATGGTATTAAAAAATAACAAAGATTAACTCCAAAAACGCTTCATTTCTTTTCCTTCAGTGACTAAGAAGAATCCTGCCTTGGCAGAATGTTAGTGTAAGCACATTAAAGCCTTCAACTTTACACAGACTCCAGTATTAGTGAATTAACAACATGATAAGACCATATACCACGCACAGGGCTATTCAATCCAGCTCAAAAGCTTACTGCATTTGCACTCTGCAGGAACAGCGCCCTCTTTTGACACAAAGAGAGTGGGGCACAAAAATTAAAATAAAGCAAACAGCAAAAGCCAAGATTTGAATGTGAGCCAAATTGCAGGTTATACGCTTTCCATTGTCATGTAGCTAGTATAAATGGCATATTAATTGCATATGTTCTTTATAATACAATAACATGCTTTAGCGATATTTTTATAATCATGTTTTAATACAGTTAAGGACAATTTAAAAAAATAAGTTGCTAATTCCTGACCACTGTTACAACTCTTGGAATTATTTCCTGTCATGCTGACATGAGACTTCTTCAATGTTACCTTATCCCCAGGAACAATCAAGTATGACAGTCTCAAAATCCTCTTGCTACAAACTCCCCCACTGTCCAGTGTCCATCACCAGAGCTAGACCGCTGATAATAAAGGGCGAGTGGACAAGGGAACAAACAAAATCGCAACTGAAGCCCAGCCTTGTCCTCTGCTAAGGCAAAGAGAGAACAATGTGCACGGAGCAGTACATCTGTGTAAGCTGCAGGTGCCACCACAACAGACAAGCTCACACGGCTTTACACACATATCACATAGAACATAAAATACTCATATGTGGCACACTAAACCATCCCAGAATAAACACATCCATAATCATCAATCCCCAAATACCTAGAAATCCCTTTTCTGCCTCACACCAAGCTAACATCTCTTCTCTCTTCCCCAAGTAAACTGTAACCCTGATTTCTAATACTATGGTTTTGAAAGGTTCTAAAATTGATATGACACGATACAACATGTATTCATTTGCACTGAGCTCCTCTCAGTCAACAATGCATTTATAATACTATTCAACATTAGCTGTATTCTGCTCATCTTCATGTACACATCTGTATTCTCTTGTATGAATGTATCATAGTTTGTGCATTCTGCTCCTGATGGATTTTGGACATTACAAACAAGGCTGCAAAGAACCTCATTATTTGTCTTGTGTGACAAGGCACATATATTGATAGATTACTAGCGGTAGAACTTTTGTGTCATACAATACATGTATGCTCAGCTTCAGTACCTACTCTTCCAATGTGACTGGAATAATTTATACCTCAACCAACAGTATATCTTTATCTTTGCATTGCTCTACTTCATCGACTCTTGGTATTCTGTTTTTCACATGTTAGCAATTGTGGAAGGTGGTCAATGCCATATATTGTGGCCTTAATCCACAAGCTAATGACAGCTTTTCATTTTTATTGGCAATTCAGATTGTCTCTAATTATGTGTCCATTCAAATTTCTTCCTGATGTTCTTTTTTTTAAGACACGTGCTTCATTATGAAGTCCAGGCTAGCCTTGAATTCAGTATCATCTCTGGAATATTGGGTTACAAGCAAATGCCACCATGCTAGCTCTTTTTCCTGTTTTTCAAATAGATGTCTTCTTCTTTATTAACTTGTAGAATTTACTTGTTCTGGGTACAATCTCTTCATTCAAGTATCATCTTCCTTTCTGTAGCTGGGCTTTTCACTTTCTTCCTGTGGCTGGTCTTCTCACTTCCTCTCTGTAGCTGGTCTTCTCACTTCTTCTCTGTACGACCAGAACACAGAAGAGTGAAGGAGAGACATCGACCAGAACAGATCTCACTTCCTCTCTGTAGCTGGTCTTGTCTTCTCACTTCCTTCCTGTAGCCGGTCTTCTCATTTCCTTAATCATCTACCACTTTAATTTTATTGCAGCCAACTTTCCTAATCTTTTTTCGTGCTCTTTTTTGTTCTTGTTAGCAGAAAGCTCTTCCTCACAAATCATGAAGAGTTTCTCTTGTCTGTTATTAGTTCCTTTATTATGTTACCTACAACATTCACATCTATAATTCATTTGGAATGATTTTTACACATAGAATGATTCGACAACACAGTTTTAATTTTTTCCCAACTAGCTACTCAATTGGCACATCAGCATTTACTAGCAGCAAGTCTTGTTCCAGGCTGCTCTGCAATGTCACCTTTGCCACAGAACCAATACAGTCATCTATCTCTGGAGGGTGTTTCTACGCTTTTTCTAACTTTACACCAAGACCACCTTGTCTAAAGAGTAAAGGAAAGTGAGAATGGTTATCTGGTAGAATACGCCCTACCACTTAGACCTTCTTCAATATTATCTGGTTCTCATCTTTTTCATTTCCATATTTATATTGGCTTAATTTTCATTAGAATTTATGTGATTTTCACTGCAATTTCATTGGGTAAGTACAAATATTTGGGGAAATTGGACATTTTTAATAATAACTCTTTCAATCCATGAAAATATTAGGTCCCTCTCCCACCTAGTGCTGGGGATTAAACCTAGGGCCTAAAGAATGCTAAAGCAAGCATGCTATCAATGAGCTAAATCCTCAGCCTTCAGTGTTTACAGGTTGTATGTAAAAATTTTATATATGTTTTATTATAATTAGTCCTCAGCATTTTATTTTCATTGATGTTATTGTAAATGATATCCTTAAGTCTCATTTTCTGTAGAGTATCTGCATATATGAATATGATTTTCTGTTGCTCCAACCACCATGTGGTTTTTTGTTTTTAGCCAAAGGCTCCCCAGTGGTATCCAGGCTAATCCCAAATGCACAGAAAGAATCAAATGATCCTCCTAATCCAGCCTCTTCAGAAGCTAGAACCACAGACATCCGCTACCACGCCTGGCTCCAACAGGCTTTAACAGCACTCATTAATTCTAAGAGTTCATCTGTTTGGTTTCTAGTCCATCATCAAGTTATGACAACTGTTTTTTATCTTCTTACCCAATTATCTTTATCATCTTAATCATTTTTAACTTTATCTTTCTTATTTCTATGGCTAAGACCTCCCATAAAGCATTAAATAAAGCTTTGTTTTTTCCTTTTTGAGTTGCTGTCATACACAGCAGGCAAGTGCTCTACCATGAAAGTAAACATGCACACACACAGTCATTGAACACACTTTTGATTCAAGCAGTAAGTCTATGTTCACTTGGGTATGCTCGGAAGTCTGTTATTTCTTATTCTTTTGTTTTTATTTATTTATTATGTATACAATATTCTCTGTGTATGTCTGCAGGCCAGAAGAGGGCACCAGACCTCATTACAGATGGTTGTGAGCTACCATGTGGCTGCTGGGAATTAAACTCAGGGTCTTTTGGAAGAGCAGGCAATGCTCTTAACCTTTGAGCCATGTCTCTCTCTCCAGCCCGTTATTTCTTATTCTGGTGAGTAGTTTCTCTTCTTTCTTCCTCTTGATTATTCTAATTTCCCCATTTTGTTAGCTCAGTAGTTACAGACCCTCTTCCTAGTCCACTAGAAGGAACAAATGGCAAGTCTGAACTATCAAAGTCTAAAATTATTCTCTATTTTATTCTCTTCTTCAACAACTGAAGATCCTTAGAAATTAACTCCACTTACTACCCTCCCAAGCCACATCGCTGTTAATCCCACAAACATGATTTATTGATTGCCTACATATTTACCTGTTCATTGTCCTTCATTACTTCCTGATAGCTCTGAGCTTCCATCTGGACTCATTTTCCTTCTGCCTGAAGAACTCCTTTTAGTTTTTCCTTTAGTGGGGGTCTGCTGGTGACAAATTCCCTTAAATTTTGTTTTCTGAAAATATTTTTTATTTTACCTTACGTTTGAAAGTTATACTTATTGAACAGAGAATTCTAGGTTGGCAGTTGTTTCCTTTCTTTCGGCTCCCATTGTTTTCTACCAAATTCTCTACTTGGTCTAGGCCCATTTCTTCACTGCCTTACTAGTTTTCCAAAGCATATATATATTTGCCAAAGGTTCAACAAGTCCAGTCACATAATTAAACAATTTATCAATCGTAAGAGAAAGATAAAGAGACTTTACTTACTTTCTGCCTCATGTTTATGACCAGCATTTTAAAAAAATTTCTTTTTGAAAAAGGACAGAGGGGTTAAAAAAAAACTTTTTACAATGAAATTGATTGATTCCTATTAGATAAACAAGACAAATGCTACCACATAGAATTTATACATATTATACAATTATCTTAGATATCATCTAAGATAAAAACAGTTCAGCATTTACAAAACCAGAATATCATTATAAATTGCTTCACCTATGACACAATTATAACTTAGACCCAGAAGCAAAACTTGAGACACTGGTCAGAAAACAGTAGCTATTACTACATGAATACTTGTATCAAAATAAATACAATGGTTCATAAAACTCTTCCAATAAAAATAGAAGGGAACAGTACTCAATTAAGTCTATGAAACTGTTATTACTCTAATACCAAAATGACAGAGACACCACAAGAAAGTCACAGACCTACACTACTTACAAATATATATGTAAATATCCTTAAAACCTTAACAAATAAAATCCAGCAATATCGAAAGAGACCTAACTGTACGCCATAGGCAAGTAAGATCTATCTCAGAAATGTAAGATAATCAGGAGGGACTGCACACTGACCCTGACCAAAACCAGCCAAAACTCACAGGCTTTGCTTCTAACCCATAATATGACTAAATTTAGACATGATTTACAGAAGTTTTAGCATCACACAACACCAAAAGGATGGAGTTCTAATACAGCAAGGACTGTTGACCTTTTGAGAAGAAGAGAGATTACCCTCCCACCACAAGAAGACACACTAAAAGGTAGTCAAGTACAAGTTAGGAAGGTAGAGAAATAAATAAACAAATAAAAAGTTAGTATCTTTCACTTGGACTTCCTAGCCTTCAAAGCAGTAAGAAAACAATTCAAGTTGCTTAAGCCATCTAGTAGTGCTATGTTTTATTATGGCAGCCTGAGCTAATACACTTAAATAACAAACACAGAAAAGCATGTGACAAGTCCTGCACCCTTTCATAATGAAACACACAATAAACTAGGAACTAACTAGGAACAGAAGCTCATCTCCTAAACCTAACAAGCTCTTTTATATAAAACCACACTGTGTATCATATTTAATATTGACATAATAAAAGTTTTCTCCCTAAGATCAAGAGAGACAAGGATATCTATTCACCACTTCTACTGGATACCCACTAAATTGGAGAGAGGTTCAAGGAAAGAAAAAGGGTGTGCGTATTAGAAAACTAGTGCGATGACTTTGTACATGGAAAAATCTTACACTACAAAAACTGTTAAGAACTCAAAAAAAAATTAGAGCTAATAAGTTCTACAAAGCTGAGTGAGGTAAGATAAATATTTCAAAAAGCTATTATAGTTCTATATACTAGAGATAAACAAATGTGAATTTAACAAAACAATAGCATCAAAATATTAATGAATAAATTTAACATAATAATATAAAACTTGTACATTGAAAAGTCCAAGACTACATAGAAAGGTTTTTAAGAAGTTTTATATAATGGAAATACATACTTTCTGCTCACAAATTGGAAGACTCAATGCTAAAATGGATGCTCCACAAATTCATCTGCAGATTCAACACAATCCCTATCAGAATCTGCCTGCTTTTCTAAGGCAACCCAGTCTTAGAAAAAAAAATTAAGAACAAAGAAAGCCTATGATGTTTAGTGGAGATGACAAAATGAGGACGTGTTGGTATTATTTGTGTTCCAAAAAAGAAAAACCTATTCAACCTAATAACCTAAAACTTTCTTAGAAAAAAATATGGCTGTCCAAAAAACCTTGAAAATTGACCAAAAGAAGATGAGATTTCAAATGTCCTCTAAAGGCCCACGTATTGAAAGGTTAGTTTGGTACTAGGAGAACCCTTCAAAGGTTTTAGGTCGCTGAGAGTATCCTCCAGTGACTATTATGGGAGTCCTGTTGATTTGTCTATTTTTTCACATTCCAGACACGAAGTCAACAGCTTGTGTCACTACACTCCATGCCAAGCTGTGCTGTGTCATGCCCACACACACACCCATACATCCCCCCCACACACACACAGTAACAGAACCTATCAATTACAAACTCAAATGTCTCCAAACTCCAAACTGAGAACCAAAACAGACTTCTGTATATAAGTTGATTATCTCAGTATTTTGTTATGGTATAGAAAGATAACAAATATCTCTCAGTCATCACTGTCAAGTCATTAAAAATAAGAGAATTCTGAAGACAGCAACAGAAAAGCATCAAATCACATAAATGATAATTCCCACTAGACTAATAGAAAACTTGCTAGCCAAGATGAAAAATATCCAAAGTCCTGAAAAAAGAAAAACAAAACAAAAGCAAACAGTTCTATACCCACCAAAGCTATCCTTCAGAAATGTAGAAATATAGTCTATCCAAACTGCAGTAATTTCCCACCATCAATCTATCCATACCTAAAATATATGTCTGTTAGAGTTCTATATTAAAAGCAAAGACAGCAACCATCATAAAATATGCAAATATAAGACTCAACAGTTGTTCAGATACACAAGGGAAGAATCATATACAGAAAATCATCAAAGCACAAAGATGAGTAAGGAATAATATATATACCAAAAAATAGAAAAAAATTAAAAATATAACAAGAGTATATCATTACTTATCAAGAATAAGCTTGAATATAAACACTAAATTCTCAAAGGATGTAGATTGGCTCAATAGGGATTTTTTTAGAAAAAGAATGATATGCTGCTCTAAGAAACTTATTTCATCAAAAAAGTAACAACACTTACTTCCTAGAGGCTAAGAACAGAACAAAGCACATACCATGTAAACAAAACTAAGTAGGCATAGCCACATTTGTATCAGTATAAATAGTCTTGTATTCAAAAACTGGGGAAACAAGACATAATGGCAAAAGAATCAGCTCAATAAAAGAAAATAATATATATATNAAAATAAATACCCCTTTAAATCCCAACTGGTGTGGGATTGTTTATGACTTACACCTTCATATATAGTATCAAATTATTCATCTGTAGATGGCAGCCTTTAAAAAAAGATTAAGAGGTGTATAGGTGTTTTGCCTGCATGTATGTATGTGCACCACATGCATGCCTGGTACACATGGAGACCAGTAAAGTGTGCCAGACTCCCTGAAATTGTAGTTATAGTCACGTATGCACTGAGAACCACACCCAGGTCCTCTACAGTAGCAGTAATCACTCAACTGCTGAGCATCTCTCCAGCCCTAGATGACATCATTTTAATGACTAAGAAAGGGAAAAAAAAAACTAGACTCCATTAAAATATTTTTAAAACTAAAAAACAAATTCAATAAATGTGTAGGATATAAAAACATACAAAAAAACAGCTGTTCTACATATTGCTACGTTTAACAGGAAAGATACCAATAGTAATAATAATAACAATAAGACCATCTAAAGATGAATTTAACCAGACGTAGTGATCTCTACAATGGAAGTTACAACGTATGAAGAGTGAAACTGAGGAGGATACATGACAAATAAACCAAGCACAAAAAGATAGCTCATGAATATGGATTAGAATATAAAGTATCCATAATAATCTACAGATTCAATTATAACTCATATCAGAATACCAATGATCTTCACAGAAGCAAAAAAAAATTCCACATAAATTTAAATTCTAACTTCATGTAGAACCTAAAATATTCTTAACAGCCATAAAAATCTTGAGCAAAATGAATAAAGGTGAGCCATTATAATAGCAACTTCAAAATATATTACAAAACTATAGCAACTAACATAGCATGATCCTGGGAGGTGGGGCACCAAAGAAACTTAATAAAACAAAGGAATAATTCATCCATCTAGAGCTAACTGTAAAGGCAGTTGACAGGGCACAGAAGGAACCACTAAAGTTAAGTCTCTTGAGCAAACGGTGCTGGAAAACTTCAACATCTCTATATGTGATGGCACAAACCTTTAATCTCAGCACTCCGGAGGCACTGGACCTCTCTGAGTGAAGGTCAGCCTGGTCAACATAGTGAGTCCCAAGACAGCTAGAGCTACATAGTATGACCCTGTCTCAATAAAGATAATGATGATTATGGTAAATCAAATATTAGGAAATAAAACTAGACTTCAATATCTTACTATATACAAAAATCAATGCAAATATATTATCATCTGGTGGTTTGAATGAGAACAGCCTCCATACAGTACTATGTTTGGATGCTTGGTCCCCAGTAACTGTTTGGGAAGGATTAGAAGGATTAGCCACCCCCCCTCAAAAAAGAAAAAAAAAAGAAGAAACCAGGCAGTGGTTATGCATGTCTTTAAATCTCAATACTTGGAGGCAGAGGCAGGTGAATCTCTGTGAGTTTGAAGCCAACCTGGTCTACAGAGCAGGACAGCCAGGACTACACAGAGAGACTCTGCCTCAANAAAAGGATTAGGAGGAGTGGCCTTGTTGGAAGAGGTCTGTCACTGGAGGCGGGCACTGAGGTTTTAGAAGCCCATTTCAGACACAGTCTCTCTGCCTGCTGCCTGTGGAACAGGAGGTAAAAGCTCTCGGCTACTTCTCCAACACTATGGCTACTGGCTACCAGATTCCCTACAATGATGATGGTGGACTAACTCTCTAAAACTGTAAACAAGCCCCCAATTAAATACTTCCTTTTATGAGTTGCCTTGGTTACCGTGTGTCTTCCCAGCAATGGAACAGTAACTAAGACACACTCCTAAGTGTAAGACCCAAAACTATGAAACTATAGTGCTTTGACAATGTTTACCCTGTAAAGATTTGTTTCTTATACTTGTTTAATAAAATGCTGATTGGCCAGTAGCCAGGCAGGAAGTAGAGGCAGGGCAACCAAACAGGAAGTAGAGGCAGGACAAGGAGAACAGGAGAATTCTGGGGAGGGGAAAGCTCAGTCTGCAGTCGTGTCCCAGCTGTAGAGGAAGCAATATGAGAATGCTTCGCAGATAAAGGTACTAAGCCACATGGCTAATGTAGACAAGAATAATGGGCTAGTTTAAGACGTAAGAATTAATTAATAAGAAGCCAACCAGTTTATAATTAATGTAGTTTTCTTTGAGGCTGAACAGCTGCAGAATGGGGGGGGGCAGAAACCTCTGTCAACAAATGGTGCCAACGTGGACAATTAAATCCACTTAAAACCTGAGAGAGTTTAAAAAGGAATTCTAGACACATAAAGAACAGAGTTAAGCATGGCTTAATGCCATGGCTCCTTTGAGAGATTTTCCTGATTCAGAGATAGCCAAAAAAAAGCCACACAGTTTTGAAACATCAGCTTTCTGAGTCTTGCTGCTAGCCCAAACTCTGGCTCTTTCAGGAGGCTGAGCACTTGAATGGGGTTTGTGGGCAACAGGCTGCAAGTTACTTGATGACAGCATGAGCCAACTGGTTATCAGAATTGAGGTGATGAGTGTGGCTCCCACCCAGCAGTCTCAGAGGCAGTGAACAGACTTCCACCACGTTGGACTGGGCAGAGCAAGCAGGCAGGGTCCTGTTTGCCCTAGTAATGCTGCAGCTTAGGATTTTAAGAAGTGCTTAACATTTTAAGAAGTGGTCCTGGTCAGGAAAGGATTAAAGATGCACAATAGAACAGATTCAGACAAAAGAAACTTCTGAACTATTTACCATGCATTTAAAAATATCTGTAGGCTTAGGAGAGAAAACAAAAAAGGATAAAGTCCTTAAAATAAAAAAAGGAGTAATTGGGTGTAGTGGCACACACCTTTAATCCCAATACTTGGGAAGCAGAGGCAGGCAGATCTCTGTGAGTGCAAGGACAACCTGGTCTACAGAGTGAGTTCCAGGACAGCAAAAGATACACAGAGAAATCTAGTCTCAAAAAATAACCCAAAAGTTAAAATAAAAGTTAAAGAAATAGAATTTAAAATAAAGCCACATAAAGATGGAAAATACAGAGAGTCTGGATATTGTATGTTATTGTGTTGTCTTTAAATTGTTTGATGATGGCTGAGGAGCAAAAGCTGCTAAAAATATTTTATTATAAATGCTGCTGGATTAATCCAACATATATATCTTGACAATGCCTTGACTTCAAAATTTAAGCCAAAAGGCAAGTTATTTGTAGAAGAGGTTTTGCTTTTGTTTCCACAGGAAATGAGAGGCTGTGGATTCATTCTGTGCTAAGAAAAATCAGGTTTGATCAAGGAAGACAACCTGAGAAATCTCCAATAGAAGACAATGGCAGAGATGATACAATGTCTCAGAGGATCTCTGTTGGAGTTTCCTCTGAGTTCTGCATCAAGAACAGTTTCAAGGCTGATGGCCGAGATGATGCAATGTTTCAGAGGATCTCTGTTGGAGTTTCCTCTGAGTTCTGCATCCAGAACAGTTTCAAGGCTGATGGCCGAGATGATGCAATGTTTCAGAGGATCTCTGNCAGAGGATCTCTGTTGGAGTTTCCTCTGAGTTCTGCATCCAGAACAGTTTCAAGGCTGATGGCCGAGATGATGCAATGTTTCAGAGGATCTCTGTTGGAGTTTCCTCTGAGTTCTGCATCCAGAACAGTTTCAAGACTGCTGGCTGAGATGATCAAGCCTCACAGAATTTTCCAGTCAGGACTTGACCATAATCTTAAATTTTCTTTAGGTCCCCATAAGATTATCAGCTCCCTCAATCAGAAGGAAGTAGCCTGGAAAACTTTACCCACATTCCCCAAAAATGGATTCTGGATATTTATCTTTGTTTACAGTGTTGGTTACAAGCTGTTATAAATAATGGTCTGGATAAAAAGCTAAACAAAGGATATTAGATTCGGAGTTCTTGGGGTTTTTTCCTTTAAAAAAAAAAGGGGGGTGCTGTGGGACAATGGTTTTACACTGTAAAAATTTGTTTCTTGTACTTGTTTAACAGAATGCTGATTGGCCAGTAGCCAGGCAGGAAGTATAGGCAGAGCAAGGAGAATAGGAGAATTCTGGGGAGAGGAAAGTTCAGTCTGCATTCGTTACTCAGCTGCAGAGGAAGCAACCTGAGAATGCCTCAAGGATAAAGGTCCCAAGTCACATGGCTAGTTTAAGATGTAAGAGTTAATTAATAAGAAGCCTGAGCTACTAGGTCAACCAGTTTATAATTAATTAAACCTGTGTCTTTCTTTGGAGCTGAATGGCTGCAGAACCAGCGGTACAGAAACCTCTGTCAACAACTACTAGAAGAAAACCTGAGAACCACGAATGTGCCGTGGTACATATATAGAATTCAGAGGACAACCTTGAGTGCTAGTTCTTGCCTTCTACCTTGTTTAAACAGGGTCTCAGAGACTGGAGAGATGGCTCAGTGGTTAAGAGCACTGGTTTTTCTTCCAGAGGATCTGGGTTCAATTCCCAGCACCCACATGGTAGCTCACAACTGTCTTTAATTCCAGTTCCATGGGACCTAACACCCATGGCAAAATACCAATATGCATAAAATATAAGTGGACAGACAGATAGATAGACAGACAGATAGATAACAGAACTTCTGCCTATTAGCTGTTCGCTGCCACACATCACTCTCTGCCTCAGTCCTTAAGTTTGTGTGGCATGTCTTTTCCCCATAAGGGTACTTCACCAGCAAATGATTCTTCCTTTAGTACTAGATTTTGTTGGTGGTGGTAGTTTTTTGAGACATGATTTCATGTATCTCTGCCTGGCCTCAATTCATTATGTAGCTAAAGTTAGCGTTCAATTCCTGATACTCTTACTTCTATACTTCCTGACTGCTAAGAAGTCATGAGCTGCCATAGTCAAACACTCAAAGGATTCATTCCAGAAAATATAAGGGATTCAAACACTCAATATCAAAATACAATTTGTTTTTAAAATGGGTAAATGACCTGTGTATAGACATATTTAAGAGACAATATACCAACAGCAATCCAATATATGAAAAAGCTTGATATCACTAATCATCAAAGGCAAGACAATTTTCTCGACCCTGTAAGGGTTACTAACAAAAAGATTTCGAAATGGCAAGTTCTAATGAAATGTGACAAACTGGGAGTAATACTGCAAGACTAATAATAAACAGAATCAGTATAGAAACAGGACAGAGGGTCCTTGGAAAACTAAAACCAAAACCTCTTATAATGGAAAAATCCCACTACTGGCTGCATATCTAAAAGAAATAAAGTCTCTATGCCAAGGCAACATCTGTATTCTTCTGTTTACTACAGAATATTTATGACAGCCAGAAAGGGAGTCACCCCAGGTATCCACAGATGGATGAGAACAAGGACAGAGTGAAGAGGAGAGGATGGTTAAGGTTATGGGAGGTGCAGGTGAATGGGCGGAATAACTTCTGTTGCAGAACAGAAATAGTAACTACGATTTACAATTAACTGTGGATTTCCCAGTACAAGGAAATAATAAATGTCTGAGATGATAGGCCAATTATCCTGATCTGATCATTACACATTGTCTGCGTGTGCTGAACTTCATAGCTGTCTGACAAATACATACTGTATGCCAGTTTAAAATGTGTGTTTTAAAAAGACTCTGGTACTAGCATTACAATGCATATAAAGAGCAACAGAATAGAACTGAGAACAAGGAAATAAACTCTCACGATGACTTTAAGTAGCTGATGTGACATCTGAACAGGAAAAACTAGTCTTTTCAACAAAAAGAGTAGTGATTACTGGATATCACAAGCAAAAGTATGAAACTGGAGTCCACTTCTCATTTATACAAAAATTAATTCAAATTGAACAGAAGACCTAATTATAAGAGCAATTATGAAACTTTTAGAGAAAAATACAGGCATATGTCTTCATGATGTGGGGTTGGGCAATCCTTCACCAAAGACAACCCAAAGAAAGGTGCAATGGTGTGTACCTGCAATCTCGGCACTTGGGCGGTGGAAAAGGAAGACCCACAAGCCTGAGACCAGCCTGGACTGCATAGTAAGAACTCTGTTTAATTAAAAATAAATAAATAAATAAATAAATAAATTTAAAACTTTTTTGAGATAGGTCTCACTATGCAGTCAAGCTGGCTCAGAACTTGCAATGTTCCTGCTTTCACCTCCTAAATTGTGGGATTACCACACCTAGCAAAATTAAAACATTAACACATCAAGCATTCTATCAACAAAGTAGAAAGATAAGCCACAGAACAGAACAAAGTATTACAACCATATTACTTCATAAAGGTCTGCTAGCCAGAAGGAAGACTTAAAATTCACAAGACAAGACAAACCAACTAAAACATAGACATAGACTCTAAATAGGAATTTGCCCAAAGAATGCATACAAACAGCCAATAAGCACATAAAAACATGGTCAATGACACTGGTAAATGCAAATCAAAGTTACAGTGAGATACTACTACACATCCACAAAATGAACCCTCATGTGTTGCTGGAGGGAACATAAAATAGTAGAGCTACTTTGGAAAACAGTGAGGCAGTTCCTCAAAAAAAAAATTATCACATGATCCAACAATTCTGCTCCTACATATATACCTGAGAGAACTGAAAATATTCACACAAAAAATTATATACAAATATCCATAGCAGCAATATTCATGGTAGGCAAAAAAAAGTAAAAATAACCTAAGCATCCATCGACTGTTGAATGAATAAATAAAACGTGGTATTACTCATGTAATGGAATATTATTCAGCCATAACAAGGTGTTAATACATGGTATGATATGAATGAACCTTGAATATTTTACGCTAATTGACATAAAGGGCACACAGCACACGCATCCATGTTGGGGAAATATCCAGGGTAGTCAAATCTTTGGAATCAGCAAGTAGATTAGTGGTTGCCAGAGGTTAGAGATCCAACAGAATACAGAATGAGTGTTCACAGGGGTGTGGTTTCCTTTTAAAGATGAAAATTAAACATATCACTTTATGCATGCACTAAAGATCTCTGAATTTCAGTTTAAAGAGGGGGAAGTTTCTGCTGAAAGAATTACATTGCAACAAAATAATATGAAAAAATCCCCATACCAACTATTCTCCTCATCAGCATCCAGAGACGAGTTCACAGCCACCTTTTCATAGCACTTCGGTGGCCACCCACCTCACCAGTTGAAAAGTAACTGTTCTCACCTTAACCTTAGACAAGGTTTCCCTGCACGACTCGGGCTGACCAAGACCTCTGTAGAGCAGACTAGTTTTGAACTCATGGAGATCAGTTTGCCTCCACCCGTCTGTGTGGGATTAAATGTGGGTGTCCCCACACCCAGCTAACCTACTAGGCTTTACAAAGTCTATTACCCTTCCTTTTCCACCTAGGACTTTGCACCTATCGCCCAGCTTCCCCTGGAGTCATACTGGCCTCTTGACTTCTGGTTACCATAATCCTCTTCCCCTTCTGGGTTTTTTTCTGCCTAGAACACTTCTTCCATCTATGTG
Organism: Bramus lutescens; assembly: GCA_001685075.1. Classification (NCBI taxonomy): domain Eukaryota; kingdom Metazoa; phylum Chordata; class Mammalia; order Rodentia; family Cricetidae; genus Bramus; species Bramus lutescens. The sequence goes on from LOEQ01004484.1 coordinate 158,437, forward strand.
CAGTGGTACTGAACATCTTTCAAATGCCAACTGAAATGTCTCTTTCTTTTAAACCCTCACCTGGCCATTCTGCTTAAATAGCACTCTCTCATTTATTTTGCTTTCTTCATAAAACTAATCATAATTTGACATATCATGTATTAAAATTATATAATTATTTTCTATCTTACTAAACTATATTGTAAACTCCGTGAAAAAAAACTGGTATTGTTTGGGATCATATTCTCATATTCTTAAGCAATATCTGCAAACCAGCAGACTCTCAATGAAATCCATTCAGTGAGTGAATAAGCCAATCTATTAGAATGTACAGGAGAAACTCACAACTAAGGTGCTAAGTGTTCTTATGTCAGTGGGAACCTCTCACCTGTTCCAGGTTAGGATACTGCACACGGCAGTAGCTGCAATACCCTTGTCTTTTCTGCATCTTAACTAGTCAGTCAGGAGGCTACTGGCCTCGAATGGTCAAACTACAAAGGAAGAAAAAAAAGCATTCAAAATAATAATAACAATAAACAGTAATTCCTTATTACTCTTAGGAAAATAGCTCAAAATCATTCCTGCTTGTTTTTCGAGGCAGGATTTCACTATATACCTTGAACTGGCCTAGAATTCACTATGTAATCCATAAACTAGCCTGGAAATCACAATCCTTCTGCCTCAACTTCCTGAGTAGGGGAATAATAAGCATGTACCATCATATCTAACTTCTGTCAGTCCTGTGTCTATCTGTGAGGAAGATAAGACAAAGCAGGCGCCGGCTACTGCGTCACTGTCCACAGCACTAGAAAGAGTAGCTTGCCGCAGCTATCTCAAGACAAAGAAGGTTCAGACCGATTTCTACAGCTCCGAGTTGCTAGAAAATGATTCCAGATAAAATAATACAGCACTAGATTTCTAAAGATCATACTACTGTAATATACTTACTCAACCCTTCTGAAACAACAACTATTCTCCTGAGCTCTTATAACAAAAACTCCGGGTTGTCTGAATTTACGGTATCATAGACAACATCTAACTCTCTGTCATACAAGTGAAGATGTCGGGTGGCAGTTTATGGTCAGCTCACAAGCTTCTTCATCAGAGGGGCTAAAAATACAAAGAGCAGCTAACGTGGCCTCTGAATCACTGTATAAACCACATACAATGGAGAAGTTTTATTACTAGTACTTTTGAGATTTCTTGATCAATAAATGGTTTACTAGCTATTTTTTTAACTCACCTATAAGCCTTCCATAATACATTCAAGCTCAAAATCAAGCTGAATGTTAAAATCATTCCCCAAATTCTGAACCAGTAGAATTGAGCTAGAGTCTGGGATTCATAATTTTTAGATATTCTCCACAGCATTTAAAAGGGGGCTTGTGAGCCTTACACTGCTGCTAACAGTGTACTCTCGTACTTAAACACTTTGCGTCTCAAGGACACCCCCTGCTGCTCTGCAAAAATAAAAGAAAATGGTATTCCTCTCTCAGGAGTTCTCTCTTCCTTTTCTAAATAAATCTACCTTTACTCTGCTAAAGAGAGACTGATTCCCTAGAGAATCTCAAGACATGAACAATTAATTTGTTGCTAATACACACACACACACACACACACACACATAGTTGCAATTATATATACATAGTGGCATCTATTTTAATAAATTCAATTCCCTGTACTTGCTGGTTTGTTACAACTGAAAACAGAATCGCAGATAAGTTTTTCACATTAATTCTAATTATTTAAATATTCTAGTCTATTGAAAAATATACAACAGAATCATTTAGTGTGCTGCATCTAGAGGGAGAAGCTGGAAATGGTCTTGATGCATTGCCCAGGCTACCTTTCAACTACTAACCCTTAGCCTCTCAAGCACGGAGATTAGAGGTTTGTGCCACCAAGTCTGGCTCTGGGACATTAGTACTTCTGAGTAAAATTATTCCACAATGTAAAAGGCTTACCTATTAAAACAAATGGTTGAAAATGGAATTACAGCCTCAAAACTAATAAAATGAGAGTGAAGTGCAAAAGCCTTTTCAAGTTAACATTCCACTGTAATTTTCACTTGCCTATTACTCTGTACTGAAAACCTTTCTTTTGTTCTGACTTCCCACACATATAGGGAAAATAAATCAATTAAACCAGCATCTGAAATAATATATGTGAAATTTTAAAACTGGATTTCCCCATTGATTTACCTCATTTGTTAATTGAAAATCAGAGAACAACACAAAGCTCATAGATATATTTGTAGATATGACAATTTTTAGGCTAAGCAAATCCCAGAACATAAAACTAAACTTTAAAAATTATAAAATAAGAAATGTTTTAAGCACTCTTTAGATATCTAATGAATACATTCACTAAATAAGAGGAAAATGAGTTCTCTCACCATAGCACACAAGCAGTAAACCTTGCAGCCTTTGCTCCTAAGGCTCGGTCACCTGTAGTTTCTACCGCCTTTCATGCCACATTGAGTTACAACAAAACAGAACCGTGTGCGGACATTCCTTAAATTTAACATTCCAGGACCTAAAACTTACCAAATCCAATCCTTCTGGAATAGGAAGACAACACTCTCATATTACACAATTAAAATATTCAAGCTGATTCTAAGTTGACCCAAGAACATCAGCTCATTTTTATGAACTAATAAAATTTTAATTATTAAAAGGATCATTTATCCAGGGTCTAGAATTATATTGCTTTGCATGAGTCAATAGGTCTTTTCATATAGATTTTGTATTCTACTAGAAGCTGGTTGAATGTGATTTAAAGTAACGAGGGGATTACCTTGAGCAGAAAAGGGGCAAGTATGTCTTCAGCTGTATCAATCTGGATGAGCGTCTGTAAATGCAAATAAAACCACTCTTTAGACAGGAAGTCTTACATCTATAGTTGACCCAACAAGTACACCCTACCCATACCGACATTTAAAAATAATGCAATTATTTCCAGTAACAGAAGAAAACATTAAATTTTGAACACAAAGCACTTTACAAACGATTACACACACTTCTCCAAACTGTGGAACAGCAACCGTGAGCCCACCAAGCGCCCCCCTCCCCCGGTGCACTCTTGGCTCTCTGGGCTCCAGGAACAAGCGCTGTAAAAGAAGGTATGGCATACGTGTGCCTTCAGCAAGTTAAGGGAAGCAAAAACTGCCCGAAACCAAAATAAGTTTCTGGTAAATTTTTGAAAGGAAAACACACGTGTGAAACTAAGTTTGGGCCCAGTACACAATTCTCTACCATACTAGTTTTAAATTTTATGTATATATAGTCACTTCTTGTCATCCGTCTGTGCCAGTTAAGCAGAATGATCGGGGTTTTTATTCTTTAATTATGGGTCAGGTGTTAACTGTACCCAGGACCACTTGTAAAGAAAAATTCCAACACAAGTTTCAAAAGCACCGATAAGACCATTTCTTACTCCATGCATATGTTGCCAGATGCCTGCTTGAAGCAGAACTCTATGTTAGGAGTTTGAGGGGATAAACACAATCTCTCATGCCGCAGAGGAGTGTAAAATGGAACTGGAAAATCAGTGTAAAAGTGTGAAGTGGTATCTGAGTACCACCAAAGTAAAAAAAAAAAAAATAGTAAGTGTGAGGCAGAGCAAAGCTGATGCTAGAGCACTTGCCCAGCGCCTGCGAGGCTTGGATGGCTCCACTGCTGCCAATAATAAAAATGTGATAATGGCTTCAATTATAGGATCAAGTTAGAGATCTAGTGCTTGAGGATATAAAGGTAGATACTGGTTTTTCACCAAATTTTGGGAATCAGTAGAATTTACTTACAATAAAGTTAGGGAAAATTTGTCCAGGAAGAAAACAAACATAGGTATAAAAACAAAGAGGTGTCAAGTACATTTGAAGATAGTAAATTACTAAATTCTGCTGAACCAAAGGTTTGATTTGAGAATTTAAGGGGCAGAAAAACAGAAAAAGTGGGGTGTGTTTTGACAAGGCAATATTCCAAAGCCAACCAAAAAACAGTGGGAATTTTTTTTTACAAAAGATATATTAAAGGTTTAAAGAAATTTTATAAAAGGAAAATACGTTATTTTTCACTCAAGACTTTTCTGTTGCACAATGGTTAAAAACAAGTAAATAAAAAATATAAATATAAGTTGCGATCCTCTCTTATCATTTGTTAGGTTTTACAGAAAGGGGTTGATCTTGGACGTTCCATTCTATCACCCTCTGCTTTCATTTAAAAACATACGATAAACACCTTTCCACACCATCACATATAATTCCAAAATGGAATGTTTAACGGCTGTTTAGTCCTTCATTTTATTTGTGCAAGACAAAAAATCTCTCTTATCAACAAGATAAGAACCAGTAGTTGATGAGCCAATAATGTTTAAAACACATATATATAATCTTAGTATTTTAACTTAAAATGTGTAATATATATTAAACATATATATTATATATATATGTTTAAAATTGGGCTAGGGTTTTTTGCTTCACTGTTTAGAGAGTTTTTGTCTTTTTTCTGCGTGAGGGCAAATTAACCTGTATTTCAAGCCGTGTTTCCTTCAGAGACCGAGGGTTCGCTCCCAGTGAATTCCCTTTCACCACTGTGAAATAGAACAAGAGCCTAAATGCATCTTCAGACCCAGGAACAAAATTCTGATTGTTTTCCATTTTTCCCAACCTCTTCCAGTTGTCTGTTTCAAAGAAACGCCTTTTTTAGTCCAAAGCAGTCTATTTTTCATAAAAATTCTAATGCCATTTTTAGTGACAGCGTTCACACTCTTCATTAATTGGATTTTCTAACAGATAAATTGTATAAACCAGTCTAGGGCAGTGAACAGAGATATCTGAACTGCCTGAGATGCTGCTGCTGCTGCTGCTTTCTTGCTTTCTTGCTTTCTTTCTTTCTTTCTTTGTAAAAAAAAATCTCTTGCATATCTGAGAAGTGTACTGGGCGAAGAGATAAACCAATAATATTGTTGACTTGGTTTGGAACTATATTGCCTTTCAACTGACTTGTCACTGTAATGAGAACTAGCGAAATTCAGAATCCTCGTAGGAAATATTTCTCAGCTGCCTGACAAAAGAGATCAACTTAAAAATAAATAAATAGATAGATAGATAGATAGATAGATAGATAGATAGATAGANNTAGATAGATAGATAGATAGATAGATAGATAGATAGATAGATAGATAAATAAAGACAACAGAAAGCTATCTTTTAGAATACAACAATCTGAGCTGGTTATGAGGGTACACACCTATAACCCCCTGCATTTGGGAGACTGACATGGAAGGATCATGAATTCAAGGGCCTCCTGGGCTGCATACGGAGACCCCTGTATTAAAAATAAGAAATAAATTAGAAAATTAAACTCCAAACAAACCCCATAATCTAAACTAGCTGTCTAGCAGTAGGAAATATGAGAAGCAATCATAACCATGGCCAAGCCATATATAAAAAGACTGTATTTTTAAGTCAGTGTCAGTTCCTTCGTATTACACTATCAACTAATTTTCACCTTTGCTTTTTTTTTTTCCTTTTGGATTATCCATGTTATGCTGGCTTCCCGATGGCGATAAACATCCTGGACACTTCCATTGGGTCCTGATAAAATAATAACAGCTAACCGTGAGCACTTAATCTATATGCAATTTCTTATCAAAAGATAGGAGGCAAATTGATGTTTAGAAAGCGGAGGAATATTGTCCCGTCCCAGGTCTCACATCAAAAACCAGGGTGACTGGTGAATCTGAACAAGTGGGGCCTTGGCTCCTTAATAGCTATAAAATGTTTTATGATTTTTTGAAATAATTTAGAATAATTTAGAACTATTTTTTAATATTAGATAAAAACAAATAATAAGCAATCAAATGTAATGTACAATGTCACTGCTCCAAAAATGAAAAGGATAAAATTAACATTTAGTTTAATTCCATCGTTTGTCCCATTCTGAACGTATAAAGTACTTTAGTGACTTTAAGTTTATTTAGCATGAGACCATAGGAAGCAATACAATTTTTATATTACAACCCAGTGCTTGAGAGCATGCACGCGCGCGCGCGCGCACGCACGCACACACACACACACACACACACATGCAGTTTTTTAAGGTTTCACAAAACAATACCCTAGTACAGTACATTCTGGTATTTTCTATGTTACCTTAATTCATTTTTTTAAAGATGTTGATCAACCCGTAGAAAACTGCAGTATGAAAAACAGTGCCCCAAATTATTAGGCAGAGTAAACAATATTTTATAGAAACTGGTTGCTACCCTGATTTCAGCTTGCTTCCAGCCAATAGGCTGGCTACTGCAGCAATACGTAATCAAATTTTCAACGAGTTTTTGCTATCCTTTTACGTTTTGGTTTCAGAACATAAGGAAAAAGTCCTCCATGTATTAAGTGAAAACACAAAATGAACATCCCGCTTCTGTAAAACATGCATATAAATCGAGTACATAAACTTATACATCCTCAAAATGGGACCGATAATCTGACATTGTTAATGGACTCTCTCCAATGGATGCAATTTGCTACGGGCTTTCTTCATGCCCCTCGCCGCCCCTCGGAGCATTACAACTGCAGTAAAAACAGATACACATAAAAAGTACTATTATTTGGGGACCGAAACCGTTTTTAGGGCCTTGAGACTCCGCATCTTTTGCTTTCCTTTCACGAGCTATCCAGAACTGTCGTCAGGAAACCGGAGGACCTTGGGAATAGTAAGGGCGATGGCGTCTTTGATTAGCTCTACACAACTGTTGCACGACGGCAGCAAAGCGATCGTTAACGCGCACACACTCACACGCCCCAGCATCGACGGTCTTCTGCAAAACTCCGCGGCCGGGAAGGCCCGGGGACCGAGCGCGCGGGCACCGCG
>LOEQ01004484.1:169425-183478 GCA_001685075.1 Bramus lutescens
AAACGTAACTGGCCGAAGTGACGGTGGAGGGCGCAACCCTGAGTAGGACAGCTCTAAGAGAAAACTTGGGGGAGGGGGGAGACAGAAAGAATGTAAGAGCCACGGGGCAAGAGATGCACGGACAGCAAAAAGCGTCTTCTGTGCTTGACATAGCTGCTGTAATCAGGAACTCACTGAAGCTGTAACAATCCACACAAAACCTGCGCAAGATTGGGCCTGTCTACATTTTATCATGGATGGGAGAGGGGTCCAAGAGGCCAGACCTTCCCCTGAGGGACTATTCACAGCTAATGGCTGATGGGGGAGGAGGGTGTCATTTTCTTCAGTGATGTAGTCACTGATGAGTGGCCAATGCACCAGTAAATTACCTCCTACCCGTGCTCCAGCAAGAAACTCTAATTAAACTCAGTGGGTCACACAGAAGAGAAGCCGTGGAAATAGAAGGGGGGCTTGTTGATAAGGGTTTTTTAACTGGAGAGAGGGGACTGGGAGTGAAAACGACCAAAATTCTTTATATAAATGTGGGAAACTGTCAAAGGGTTTTTGAAAAATTGAAGATAGATGATAATGCCCTTGCTTCATTGCCTGTTCAAACAAAAAAGTCGATGAAAAGCATGCGTTTTAAAGGTAGCTGGGTGAGTAGGCTGCAGAGCCCTGGGACAGGCATTATGAGGGGCTGCCAGGGTAACTCCGTGTGGGAACCAGAGTGCAGGGGAAGAGCCCGCAAGACAGTAAATCCATATCACATGAGCAAACATAGTGGTTCATGTGTACAAAATTAGTAAATCATCAAATAGTGGTACAAATAAACAAATTCTTTCTGCGTGTCAGATGTGGGCAAAGACATAGTAAGCAAGATCATGAACAGATCTTTGCCCCCTCCTTTTTATAATTTTTTAATTTTGAGAGACAGGGTCTCTTGTAATCCAAACAGACTTAAAAATGGTTCTAACTTGCGTCCACAGTGCTTACAGCATGCTCCAGCATACACTTAACAACTGAGTTTCATTGTGTCAGCTCCACGAAAAGTCTGGTTTTCAGGCTTCCCCACCATTGAACTCCCCTCACTGGCTTGCTTGAGACAAAAAAATTATTCCATCTCCCCTATTTTTGGAGAACTGATCTCAGCCAAAAACTTAGCATGTCCATCGGCAGCCTTTTAAATGTAAAGGCAAGCAGCAGTGTTGACTGCGCGCAGGTGCAGGAGCGCGACAGCTCTCAGCTCTCTGGAAGAGCCATCGCGGTCCTTTATCAGTCTTCAAATGTGTGCTTTTTCAGAGCCAGCACACGACAATGAAGAAACAAGACGGTGAATCTTGGGTGCTTTGGGTCCTGGGTTTGATTGTGTGTGTGTGCGTGTGTGTGTGTGTGTGTGTGTGTGTGTGTTGCTTTGTTTTGATTTGGCAAAGATTTCTCTTTTTCTGTTTCCAGTCTTTTAAAGTAGGCACAGATTTGCTTACAATAAAATCGATTTCAAGAACACATAAAAATTAAACCCAAACAATGAGTTAAATCTAGCAATCAAGAATGATGAAGAACACAAGACAGAAGAAAACTGACGGACTGGCTGATGACCTGACAGTGAGATGGAGTCCTCATTCTGCACATCACAGAAAGCACACAGTGAGGTTTGTCCATGTAGCTTGGTACTCATTACTTAATAACAATCGGCATAGATGTAAGTGCTCTTTACACACGGACAGCATCCATTTAAATTAAATACATTTTATTTTCTACAAGGTAATGCAATTATAAGGCCACAATATTCCCTTTAGGCAAATCCCTGAAAGTAGTGATTTAATATCAGTGTTACTTATTCTTTTCAAATATAAATTATTTTAACCTAATTAAGGCTATAAATAATTTTTAAATACTGCAAACATCATTATTAGTATATTAAAATTATTTATAAAGTTTATATCTAATATCCAAAGAAAATTTACTGCCGAATGCTTAGTTGTCGTCCATCTGCCAGGCTTACTGATTGATCCAACAGATATAATTATAGGTCATAATTTTAGTGTCTGTTCTCTCTTCTTACTTACTAAATTAGGAACACTGTATCTATGAACGGGCAAATACAAGTGGTGCAGGCACCCAAGGATCACGAGAGCTCGTCAGTTAGCCATAAATCCTTGCGAAAAGATTCTGCTCCCCAATAAACCTCTCCGCTGACGCAGTAATCCGAATCAGATCAAATCAAACCTAATTAGAAAAAGCCCAGGTTTAATGGATACCAGCACTCCCATGTTTGTTCTCTGGGGTACAATTTAAATACCCTGTGGGAGTGGTCCTGAGCATCTCTGAGGAGGGGGCATCCTTTGGCGGGCTTTCTCAGAAGTGGAGTCTGGACTGAGGCAACTCCCAGGGGACAAGGCTTGGGATGGACCTTCCACCCAAATGTTCCAGACTCTTTGGGTATAAGGATGCCAGGGGCTGGGGTGACACTTCCAACCAAACACCTTGCTATGCGAGAGCAAGTTTGATCCTATTCTTCATCAAAGGTACTGTACTGATGGAGGCTGTCATATGCCTTCCAACATAAATCCCCAGTCCAACAGCCAAAGGAAAGGAGATCCACAGAGACAAAGGAAAAGCTTTGTCCCCTTTCTGCCTGACGCTTGGTCCTCATGCTGAAAGGAGCACTGTGCGCTGGGTGTTTAAGATCCAACTCCTGGGGCCCATGAGATGGGCAAAATCGCCTGCTGCAAAAGCCTGGCAATCTGAGCTCGATCCAATGCCCACCATGGAAGTAGAAGGCGCACAATAATAAATTATATAAATTAACAAAAATATTTTTTTTAAAAAGGAACTCTAGTGGGTACTATTTTCTGGCCTGCTTAAAATAATTATAAAATCTTCATGAGACTTTTCTTTGAGACGTTTTCCACGTCTTGCCTTCTCTCAGACTGAGAGCTTTGCTTTCTTTCCTGTTGTGCACGACTTCTTCAGAAACACTGTTAACATCTTGCATCTGCGCGGGTTAGGCAGTCTGACACTCTAAGCACACTCGGAGTTACTCCATCCAAGCTCATGCTGGGAGCCCAGCAGTATTTTTTTTTCCTGCACCACCATTATACACAGAAGCTGAGGCTAGCGTGAGACTGCAGTTTCCACGCTAACAAACTGCATCTCGCACAGGAGCTAGCAGACTCTCTGAGGCCATCAGCTACACCAGCTAGGGTCACAGCTTCGTGAAGGCTTGTATTCACTGGGGCTGCACCTCTGCGGCATCCAGTCTCTCACCTTTAAGGTCTTTCTTAGAACTTACTGGAGGGCATTCTCTTTTCCCCAGGTTGAGAAGTTTAGATTCTATGGTCTTTGTTAGATGCTGCAGTAGAGTTTCAATCAATTCACGAATTATCTTTCCTTTGTCATTTTCCCTCCCTTTCTTTTATAATCACCAAGAACACCTTTGAGAGGCAGAAGCAGGTGGATCTCTACGAGTTCAAGGCCAGCCTGGCCTACAGGGTGAGTTCCAGGACAGTCAGAGATGCACGTCTCAAACAAAACAAAAATTCCAATTAGCATTTAAAACTCAACCTCAAAGAGTTCTGTGCCTCCTGCCTGTGTCTCTAATAGGAATTACCCTCACTCAGCAACCAGCAGAGGAGAGGGCAGTCTGCTTGGTGGAAACCTTGCTAGCTATTCCTACCCCAGAATCTAAGCCCACAACCCTTCCATTCTGCACTCAGAGTGGCAGCAGCAATGTTTGTGGCCAAACACTACTCAGAGTACACGAAGCTTGCTGTCAACGCTCTGCCACAACGCTTTTCTGGCAGCAGGTGCTGACTGCCACCCAGGCACCACAAAAGAGAGCTAATTGTTCCATGTAGACATACACTGCTATAAGGAAAACACTGAGGCTAATTTTATTTTCCACAAACTATATTCCTAAAAATTTTATCACTGGCATTCAAGTATCATGATATGCAAAGAGCATTAGAAAATTCCATAATGTGTCAGTGTTTGGATTCAGCTTTCACCCCAGCCACTGGCATCCATATACCCAAAGAGTCTGGAATGTTTGGGTGGAAGTTCCATCCCACGCCCCACTCCCCTGGGAGTTGCCTCAGTCATATTCTACCTCTGAGAAAGCCCCCCAAACGATGACCCCTCCTCAGAGATACTCATGACCACTCCCATAGGGTACTTAATTTATTCCCCAGAACAAATAGTGGTTTCCCGTCTTCCTTCCCCATCTCCTCTCTGGGGGGCTGGAGAGTCACCTGGGAGCATTAGTTTTCATTAAACCTGGGCTTTGTCTAATTTGGTTTGATTTGGTCTGATTCGAGTTATTGCATCGGCAGAGAGGTTTATCAGGGTGCAGAAACTTTTCAGTCCAAACACCAGAAAAGCTGTACTGTGGATTTTCTGTAGTTCAGTGTGGAAGGGATTGTGCTCCTGCTTGGGGAATGCTACACCCCTGCTTCCCATTCAGCTCGACCTCAGTTCCTAGTCTCTATTCTCTTTGTTTTTCAGCCAGTGTGCCATGACACGCACAGTATAAAAGTTCCACTGGGTATTCATGTCAGCACATGTGTGCAACTACCAGCACGTGCCACAGCAGCACAAGCGTGCCATGGAGTGTGTGTGCCGTAATACAATTGTGCCAGTGTGCGTCATGGTGTGTGTGTTTAGCAGAATGTGCTTGCTACAACATGTTTGTGTCCCAGCATGTGCATGCCATGGTTTGTGCGTCCCCAGTGTGGAGATCAAAGGACAATTTAAGGATTTGGCTTTCTCCTTCCACAGAGTTCTGAGAATCTAAGTCCAGACTCAACGCATTTTTACCACTGAGTCCTAGTTCCTATATTCACAGTGAAGCTGGAGGCAGCAGTCTGAGGAATGGCTTTTCCCAGGGTTAACTAGTTCCACAAATTTAACTCCAGCATGCCTGCCTTTGTTATGAAAAATGACCATTCTGTATTCACAGCTCCCAATCACCTCTTTTAATTTAATATCTCCTCTACCCTAAGGACTGTGACGGTCCAGGTATCACAGTTGAGGATCCACCATATAGCCTGGAGACTACCAAAATTGTTCAAACCAGCCAGTCCTTTGTATCTGTATACCTGTTTACCTGGCATGCTTATTCATTCCACGGAAGTCTCTTGCTGGCACTCTGATCCCTCTGCTAGCTTACCTCGCTTAGACATCCATCCATGACCCTGAGAGACCCTGCACCTCCTGTGTCTGGGAACTATGAAAGTGATATTGAAAAGGTGAGGCCTAGTTTTGCTTGTCCAACACGGCTCCTAAGAAGGCAAAAGTCCATGGGAACAGTATCATTTGGCAAGGACCAGTGGACTGAGGAACAGAGCACAATACTGCTGGGACCATGTGACCTGCACACTCCCTTTTCTCTCATAAAATTGATAATGATCTCTGTGGGTTTGGTGTCATTTTGTCAATTATGCATGGAAACCCCATTTTTTCTCAAATATCTTCCCCTAAAATTCTTTGGGAACTGATGCTTCTCAGGTTTCTTGTTTGGGGATGCCAGCTGTCTCTTCAGACCCTGGAAACTGTCCTGATTCAGTGCTGACTGGATCAGAGGCAGATCACTCCTATTTCTGTAAATATAATTTGAACAGGGCTGCCCATGACAAGCACCTTTTAGTTTTGTAAAGACAGGCTAGCTAAATGATAAGTGTTGTTTTTGCTTTAAAGATGTTTTGATGTAAAAGTTGGGGGAAAAAAACATTTCGACATACTTGTTTTTGCCAGAAGTTGACGTTGGAGGATGGGAAAATTTTGTTCTTTAGTACAGAAAAATATGCTTGTTTTCAATGTATGAATAAAGTGGCTTTTAGACATAAAGCAAAGAAAAACAGCCTAGAGTTCACAATCCCAGAAAACCTAGACAACAATGAGGACCCTAAGAGAGACATACATGGATCTAATCTACATGGGATGTAGAAAAAGACAAGATCTCCTGAATAAATTGGGAGCCTGGGGATCATGGGAGAGGGTAGAAGGGGAAGGGAGACGAAGGGAGGAGAACGGAGAAAAATATATAGCTTAATAAAAACAATTTAAGAAAAGGGGGGAACAAAAACAAACAAAACAAAAGCCAAATAACAACAACAAAAAAATCAAATACAAACAAAGAAGAGGAGGAGGAGGAACAGCGGCGGCAGCGGAGGGAAAGCCACTCAAGCTCTGGGAATGCCTGGTTTCTTATCCGCGCTTTGCTCTGCTCTGCTCATTCAGGTTTTTTCTTGTCCGAGGAGACCCATTTATCCAGCGTGTGATGTTAGAATCTCATTTCTTCACAAAATCTGAGTTTGCTGTACTAACATGAATGCCTGAACTGAATAAAGAGTTTTACCTGAGAACCATACCAAAAAAAAAAAGTTTTTTTAAATAAATGAAGACGGTTGGAGCTAATCAGATCCAGCCACATGTGTGAAATTCATCTGGTGTTCAGGACAATTCATCTCTTTACACTAAAGCCCCTTCCCCGTCTCAGGACCTGAACCCAAACTACTCCCACAGGACAAGGGCAAAGGAGGCTTCAAAAAATCTGCCCACAGCGCGGTGGTGGCTCAAGCCTTTAATACCAGCACTCGGGAGGCAGAGGCAGTTGGATCTCTGTGAGTTCGAGGCCAGCCTGGTCTACAAGAGCTAGTTCCAGGACAGGCTCCAAAGCTACAGAGAAACCCTGTCTCAATAAACAGGGAGTGGAACTTGGAGATCCTTCCGCTTGTCAGAAAGTACCTTTACCTCGATACTATATCATATCTACAGCCCTACTGAACACTTTCTGAATAAAAGTATGGAAACTGGTGCTGCTTCCATCACCTCAGCTGTTGGAGGTTCTTGGGGTGGTGTGCCGGGAAGTTGGGTGGGCACAGCCAGGGAGGCCCCTTGGCTGCCCACCATTGGCCCACAGCTCCCTGAGGGGAAGGGGAGGGGGAAGGGGGGAGCAGTAGTTCCAGGGAAGACTTAGCTCTTGACAAGTTGTGAAAGCAATGAAGGATGCTGAGACTACTTAACATTCAAATTACCCTCTGGTTTATCATCTTTAGAAGACTGGACTTCTGAATGTCTAATCTACTCCTTCTCTATCGAATTAAACCACGAAAATGAAACCTATAATCCTGGCCATCATCTATGAGCTCTAATTACATTACACTGATTTGAACGTCCTTGGGGAATAAACAATGACATCGGCACTGGTTGACAGTGGAGGTTCCGTTCTGGAGCTTTCCAGCAACAGAGTAGAAAATCAAGAGGGAGGCGAACTATCCAGCAGTGATTGTGGAGTCAGTCCCCAGTGCAAGATTAGAGCAGGGCTAGGGGCCCAGGTTCTGGTGTATGACGCTGAGACTCACATGGTGCAGGATGTGGCGGAAGAACAAGAGTTGAGACGAAGGCTGGGAAACAGTGGAAGCATCAGTTCATAGCAGCAATGCACATTGTACAGATAAGACAGTCGAAGCTGCTGAAGCCCTGCTTCATATGGAATCTCCTACCTGCTTGAGGGATTCAAAGGTCCTGTGGAAGTGTTTGTCCCTCCAGAGTTTAGCCAGATGTCATTACAGAAACTGTAGTAGAGGTGTCCTTGGAAGAATCTGAACCAACGGATGACTCACTTATTCCCACTTCACCACATAGCCACGAACCAATGGAAAAGATAAAAGTTGGCCGCAAAACAAAAATCCAGTAGTCACCAGGTTCCGATGGGTCTCTTGAGTTAGGAATCAAGAAGAAAGTCAGAGAAGGAAAGGAAACACAACCTCTCTATGGGAGTTGTCCCAAGTATATTAAATGAACTCAGAGAGGAAAGGGCATAGTCAAATGTGTGGACTCAAAGGCTGTCTGGAAGCTTTGGGGAAAGCATAAGAACAAACCAGATATGAACTATGAAACTATGGGACAAGCTCTGAGACACTACCACCGAAGGGAGATTCTTGCAAAGGTTGAAGGACAGAGGCTTGCATATCAGTCAGTCAAAGGACATGCCCAAAAACATAGTGGTCGTTAAAATGCAAAGCCTGCAGTGAAGACCTGGCAGCAGCTGCTGACGAGAAATCCCTAGAGCCAGTGTCACTGTCTGCAGAGTCTTCTGAAAGCAGCGACTTCTGTTCGCGGTGGGAAAAACTCATCCATAAACTGCTCCAGAGCAGAGAAGGACGTGGTTAGAGTTGTGAATCTCACTTCTCCTGCTCTGTCTCTCTGTCTCTCTCTCTCTCTGTGTCTCTCTCTCTGTCTCTCTCTCGCTCTTTCTCTCTCCCTCTCTCTCTTTTTTCTGGAGACGCAGCTTCTGTCTCTCTCTCTTCTCTCCTTCCCTTCCACCTCCATAAACCACTAAATAAAATCTATACCCCCCAAAAGATTAAAGTATCAGTGTTCAGACTGAACTATAATAGTTTATATATTCAACATTTGAAGCATATTCTATTTGTTGTACTCTTGTTTTAAGTAGGTTTTCTGAAATACAGAGGTGAAATTTAAAAAAAAAAGTGTGGAAGACTTAGACATGGCTCACTAGTAGGTGGCTGCCTAACAGGTAAAACCCGAACAGGTTCAGGTTGTTGGGCCCACCACCACCAAGAAAAAGAGTGCAGGGTGTATTGAGTTAGAACAATTAGGGCACCACACAGTGCATTTGCAGCCAGATAGAGTCAACAAGTCCACAGTGGTAAGCTGTTTGTCTGCTCTAGCCCACAGATGACAGTCACCAACCACTACCTGAGGGGACACTGATCTGTGTTCTGCGGTGGGTCCTGCTCTCACAGCCAAGTGCTCCCAGCACTGCAGCCAAGAGTACTTTGGAGAGGGAAGATGTATTCCCCTATGCACTGGACAGTCATGACACAGGTCTCCTGAATTCCCAACAGGAGCAGCACCCACAAGTGCCACTGAAGTTTACAGATAAGACTGGGAAGTGTGACAGCATGAGACTGCAAGACTGCCCAGGAGACCGGGCTACAGCTCACTGCAAAGGGTTCCGAATGAGAACATTGGAGCCAGGAGGCTATCCTGGAGAAGACAAGACCGAGAATGTTGCTAGGATGCTCCCTTCCCCAAAGGGCCTACCTGAAAAAGCGGCTTGTCACCACGGATGTTTCCTATTCGTTCTAGCCAACACACCTGATGATAACCCCTGATGCCTCCTTGTGTGACACTTTCTAAAACAGGCTTGAAACGATAAACGTGTAGCTCTTGCAAGGATAGAAGGTCCATGCTCAGGAACGGAAGATCACTGATAGAGCTGGTAACCCACCTTGGTAGGGGCAAGAATGGTCACCTAGAGACAATGCTGCTCACAGACAGCAGGCCTTCTTGACCCTCCCCATGTTGACCTTAAGGCTGAGGGTTGTTCTCCTCTGACCCCTCTCCTAAGCGAAAGTCACTTAATCTAGAAACATAGCACNTGAGACTGCAAGACTGCCCAGGAGACCGGGCTACAGCTCACTGCAAAGGGTTCCGAATGAGAACATTGGAGCCAGGAGGCTATCCTGGAGAAGACAAGACCGAGAATGTTGCTAGGATGCTCCCTTCCCCAAAGGGCCTACCTGAAAAAGCGGCTTGTCACCACGGATGTTTCCTATTCGTTCTAGCCAACACACCTGATGATAACCCCTGATGCCTCCTTGTGTGACACTTTCTAAAACAGGCTTGAAACGATAAACGTGTAGCTCTTGCAAGGATAGAAGGTCCATGCTCAGGAACGGAAGATCACTGATAGAGCTGGTAACCCACCTTGGTAGGGGCAAGAATGGTCACCTAGAGACAATGCTGCTCACAGACAGCAGGCCTTCTTGACCCTCCCCATGTTGACCTTAAGGCTGAGGGTTGTTCTCCTCTGACCCCTCTCCTAAGCGAAAGTCACTTAATCTAGAAACATAGCACGCATATCTGTAAATGTATACATATTTAAACTACAAACAGCATGTTCTTATTTGGTTCCTATATAATACATAAAACCAGCAAAGATAATATGATTTAAAAAGAACTAAATGAAAAGAAGCATTTAGCTCAGTATGCTTAGAATTAAAATGAACGCAAAACAAGAATCACAATTGTATTACTATGTCTAACAATGCCAATGTTTTATTTTAATTTGTCAGCGTTATTTTGGCACTGGCTAATAAAATGCATCGTTTACAGAGCATTCCACTCAGAATCAGATTTTCTCATACGCCAGGGAGATCCCTTACCTTTGTTTCTTTGCGGCCCTAAGTTGGTGCAAATGTTTTTGAGTCCTGTCTTTCCCTAGCTATGCCGCAGCCAACGGTCTCTCTGAATTCTCCTAAAAGGCTTTAGTGTTTTGTCTGTAACAGTCTTTAAACTCACTCAGTGCCCTGAAAGACAGNCAAGTGGAAGGGATGTTAAAGACTTGGTTTCCTCAGACGTCATCCTTAGGAGGTAGCAAGCATCCAACAAACAAGCACTTTCCAAGTCACCACAGAGACTCAGTTGCTTCTTTCTCCTGCACCTCCTGGAGAGGATAGGCCACACACAGCTAGGCATTCAGTGGCGAAACCAAAGCAGCCTTGGCATCTGACAGAATGGCCAGCTATGAACCTTACCTGGATTCATAGCCCTCCCATTTGTAGCCCCTCCCTCAGTCCCCAAGGCTCCGCCTCCAGCCACAGTTCCCAAGGCACTGCAGCCAGCATTGAAGTCAACCTTGTCCTCCAGAAGAGAGAAAAACCCTTCACCCACTCTGCCCCTGGCACTCCGATCCCACCAGCTGCACTGTCTCCTGTCAGCCCCATGACCTGAAGAGACCATCTGGAGAGGGCCTTGCTGCCACAGTTTGCCAGCAACGCTGCCATCAGACTGGAGCTGCACCTTCTGTCCCCCTGCTCTACCTGCCACAGAGAGACGACTAAGGACACCTAGAGACACAGCTGACCAGCCATCCTGCAGGTGCCCCTGGTCCTTAGCCCCAGCTCAGGCTTTACAACTGTCCTCTGATGTCCAATTCATGTAAATACTATATTTATGTGTATTTTAACTGACTTTTAAAGTATGTGTGAGAAAAAATAAATCCTTTATGATTAAAGACACTTTTTACCTAAAAAAGAAAACATTTGAACAGTCATTATGAAAAGCAACTGCAAATATGAAAAGTCAAATGTAAACTTGGGAAAGCTGTTGAAAGTTTGTTTTTATGTTTGTCGGAAATATATGCTTCCCGGGNAGAAAACATTTGAACAGTCATTATGAAAAGCAACTGCAAATATGAAAAGTCAAATGTAAACTTGGGAAAGCTGTTGAAAGTTTGTTTTTATGTTTGTCGGAAATATATGCTTCCCGGGTTTTTTTTTGTTTGTTTGTTTGTTTGTTTTGGGTTTTTTGTTTTGTTTTGTTTTGGCTGTTGTTTTGGGTTTTTTGTTTTATTTTGTTCTTTGGCTTTAACTGTTTACTTGGTTTTTAGAATTGATACATTGGGTATGTTTGTTTGTTTGGGATGAGTCTTATGAGAGAAAGGATGAAGAAACCACTAATTTTTCCAGATTCTTATGAAGGAAAGAGTTGAGACACGAAGAGGAGATGCAAGCAAGCGCGGGTCCATGGGGACCCCATTCCTTCACTGGTGGCTGCTGCCTAGATATCTCCTTACCCTACTGTTTTGGAGCTCCTTCAGGATTCACTGCTCTCCAGGCTCCTGAAATTCTCTCTGCAGTTACTCTCCCAGCGTTTCCTTAGCACGATCAAATCAGAACAGGGCTTAGCTGTTTCTGCTCCTGTCAATTAATATCGAACAAAATCCGTTTTAACCACTTTATTTTTTTGACATTTGTGTATGTGTTGGCGGGGCGGGGTGCACTCACTCCTGTTATGGCACACTACAGGGGGCAGAGAGTCTGCTCTCTCTCTCTCTCTCTCATCAAGGTGAATTCTGGGCCTCAAACTCAGGTTGTCAAGTTTGGCCACAAGCGCCTTTGTTGCTGAGTCACTTCACTGGCCAGGTTCCTATGGCTCTAAGCTGCTACAACAGATTTGAATCAGAAACACAGTCCTGTGGAGAGCCGACCCGCATTATTGTGTGTGTCTCTTGAAAGACACCTCTAAACTAAATTTCTTCCTCGGGTCTCCATGGACTCAGTGGGGTTCGCCACTAACCCTAGATGGTTTTTCCTATGAGCGCTTTCTGACTTCTCTGTGTGGCCCAGTTGCTCTCACAGGAATGACACTTCAATTCAGTCTTCTGGGTCAAATCTTTGCTTCTGCGACATTTAACACTACTATACTAACATTATTTGTTTCTTTCTCACTAGCAAAACTTAAATTACAATAACCCTTCTGGGGCTCCTAAGTTATCCTACAATAATCCACCTACAGAGAGACAGAGCAGCAAGAAAAACGTCTTATACNTTTGGCTTTAACTGTTTACTTGGTTTTTAGAATTGATACATTGGGTATGTTTGTTTGTTTGGGATGAGTCTTATGAGAGAAAGGATGAAGAAACCACTAATTTTTCCAGATTCTTATGAAGGAAAGAGTTGAGACACGAAGAGGAGATGCAAGCAAGCGCGGGTCCATGGGGACCCCATTCCTTCACTGGTGGCTGCTGCCTAGATATCTCCTTACCCTACTGTTTTGGAGCTCCTTCAGGATTCACTGCTCTCCAGGCTCCTGAAATTCTCTCTGCAGTTACTCTCCCAGCGTTTCCTTAGCACGATCAAATCAGAACAGGGCTTAGCTGTTTCTGCTCCTGTCAATTAATATCGAACAAAATCCGTTTTAACCACTTTATTTTTTTGACATTTGTGTATGTGTTGGCGGGGCGGGGTGCACTCACTCCTGTTATGGCACACTACAGGGGGCAGAGAGTCTGCTCTCTCTCTCTCTCTCTCATCAAGGTGAATTCTGGGCCTCAAACTCAGGTTGTCAAGTTTGGCCACAAGCGCCTTTGTTGCTGAGTCACTTCACTGGCCAGGTTCCTATGGCTCTAAGCTGCTACAACAGATTTGAATCAGAAACACAGTCCTGTGGAGAGCCGACCCGCATTATTGTGTGTGTCTCTTGAAAGACACCTCTAAACTAAATTTCTTCCTCGGGTCTCCATGGACTCAGTGGGGTTCGCCACTAACCCTAGATGGTTTTTCCTATGAGCGCTTTCTGACTTCTCTGTGTGGCCCAGTTGCTCTCACAGGAATGACACTTCAATTCAGTCTTCTGGGTCAAATCTTTGCTTCTGCGACATTTAACACTACTATACTAACATTATTTGTTTCTTTCTCACTAGCAAAACTTAAATTACAATAACCCTTCTGGGGCTCCTAAGTTATCCTACAATAATCCACCTACAGAGAGACAGAGCAGCAAGAAAAACGTCTTATACGGGATGAGCTGCTTGTCTCATCTGGTATGAGGAAATTGGAAAAGTCACTAAATACGTCGGATATCATTTAAATTATTAATGCTTTAAAAACCATTTTCCTCCCTGAAGCCCTGCAGCAACTCCAGACTCCATCAAATATCATAGGCACACACTGCTGCCGTCCTACCATTTAAATCTTTTGTTGCTATGACGTTCACACCGCCCAAGGATTGCTCCCAAACCCCCAAGACTAAATGAAAATTTACCAAATAATTTAATGGAATTGTTTGGTGGTCAAACTTTCCACAATTCTTTTACCCATAGAAAATGCATCCAGCTATTGAAGGGACCTTGAAATCTTCCATTTGGATCCAAAAAGTCAAATGCATTGCCATTTTTAAGGACCTTCGGGGATCAAGAATTCTTTTGGTACTGGGCAGTGGTGAAGTCACCTTTAATCCCAGCACTAGGGAGGCAGAGGCAGGGGGATCTCTGTGAGTTCAAAGCCAGTTTGTTCTACAAGAGCTGGTTTTAGGACAGGCTCCAAAGCAACAGAGAGAAACCCTGTCTCAAAAAGAAAAATAGAATTCTTCCTGGCTCCTGTGGTAAAATGGAGAAATAGAAAACCCTGCGCAGCACCATCAGAGCTAGTCCAACGAAACTGACTGTGTATGTAGTCCAAATTATGGACAGAAAAGACAGTCCTGAGAAAATCATCTATCACCAACAAAAACTGGAAAGATCACTGGCTCAGACCTGATTTCT
>LOEQ01004484.1:184682-195072 GCA_001685075.1 Bramus lutescens
GGCGGGAGGTCCGGGAGTCCGGCACCCGCTTGACTCTGCAGAAGGAGGGGGAAGTTGGGAGTGGGCGGAGCTTTTCTCTTAAAGGGACAGGGTTCACAGGTGACAGACCAGGCCAGCAGATTACAACGGAAACCCTGTCTCAAAATACAAAACAAATCAAAAACATTTTAGTCAATTGGAGAGACGGTAAAAGCACTGGCTGCCATCCCAAGAACCCGTATAAGGGTAGGAGATGTCGGAGCGCCCCACACACACACACAACTTCTGTGAGGGCACTGTGTGGTACTTACACACGCCCGCATTACTGTGCGCAGGCATCTGTGTGTTTTTGAGCGAATCCGTATGCGCACGCAATAAACAAACAAACGTAGTTTAAAATATTTTTGTAACGACAAGAACCAAGTATACCATATGGGAACATACCCAGAGAAACCAAGTCGTATAATAAAAGCACACACAAGCACACACACAGACGCACACACACATTTATCAACTTATTATCCACGATAGCTAAGTTATGGAGTGGGTAAAGAAAGTGGAATATAAAAACATGATAGAGCATTCATTACGCTAGCACAAAGAAACTAATCATTCCACCTACAGGAAAATGTTTGGAATCAGAGACCGTAACGATAAGAAAAATGCATCAGATTCAGAAGGACAAAGATTATTTTTACTCACATACAGAGATCACATTTCTTTTTAAAAGACAGGAAAGAAGGAGTAGTATCTGAGAAAAAGAGAAGGGACTGGAAGAAGAAACGGGGTGTGAATATGATAAAAAAAACCTGTTATATGTTTGTATAGAAATGTCAAAACAAAATCCATAATTTTGTACAACAAATACAAAAAGAAAAAGTAAGAAACTGTCAATGTAGCTCCATAGTAAGACAATTGCGGAGCACACACAACTGTGGGCTCAAATTCCAGCAGCAGAAGAAAAACCATTAACATAGAATGCTCCAAAATGCTACAGGCACCCAGCATGCAAGATCCTAAATAGCAGTTGCCCAGGAGCAAACTGAGCTTAGGTGGCAGAGCAGTGACGGCAGCCAAGTCTACCCGACGGAAGTCTAAATGAACCTGAAGAGTAGTTGGCAGAGGACAAATCCAACAACAAAGCCAGACTTCCAACCCAAAGGAAAGAACCAACCTCTGCTCTGCCCTTGTCCTTGGATTCCAAATGTGCAGTCTGAATACACACACACAATAGAGGCAGTAACTGATGTGAAAAGAACAAATCTTATAAACAAAAAATTCAAGGAAAGAGATGATGAGGAACAAAAGGACAATAACTAAGTTAAATCAACCAAGAACAAAATCTACCTTCAGAAGAGAGGAATAAAAAACGATGTCAGCTAAGCAGCAATGGAGCAGGTTTTTTAGCTCCAGGACTCTGGAGGCAGAGGCAATCAGAGTGATACAGTGAGACACTGTCTAAAAAAAATAATAAAGCTTTAAAATGTGAAATACCAATATCTGGGAAGCTTAAGAGACAAAGGCCAAACAATACCATGCATCCTGTATCCCCGGGCTCATTTGCCTTCTTGGAATTCTGTCATTTTCTTTTTCAGTGCTGAGAACTGAACCCTTCCGCGCAAGCCAGCTAAGAGTTCAACCACTGAGCTATACCTCCCTGGCCTCTAGATGAATATTTTTACCAACTGTTTAATAAATGCTCTAAGCCGGACAGTGGTAGCACACACCATTAATCCCAGCACTCGGGAGGCAGAGGCAGGCGATCTCTGTGAGTTCAAAGCCAACCTGATTTATAAGAGCTAGTTCCAGGACAGGCACCAAAGCTATAGAAAAAAAAATTGTCTTGAAAAATAAAATAAAAAATAAATGCTCTAAAAACATTTCATAGGTGGAGTTTTACTTCACTCTATTTTTCAGGGCCGTGCCTTTTTATTCACTTTTTCGCTTGAAAACAAAATCATATGCTGTTTTGAACAACCAGAAAGTAACAGCGTGGAATGATGTTAAAGCAGTCTTGTGTCTGCGTGCCGCTCTGTGCTGGGTGAGTGGAGCTCCTGGTGGATTGGATAACACACAATACAAAGCTGTACTGGAAGGTCACGGTCACTGACCCTGCCTCAGCATCCACTCTCAGTCTAGATGGACCTTTACCCAGTTGTCCCGGACTCCCTAGGTGATAGATATAGTCCACTGCCTTATATGACCTCATGCTGGTGTCACCTCCCTAGGGAACAGCTGGATATAATTTACTTGATTTACCAAACTGACCCCCAAGTCCCTGATACAAAGTTCAGACACGCTACTCCGGCCACCTCTGCCACAGAGCCTCATCCTGCCCGCTCTAAGTCCCTAACTAGGACTCCCCCACCGGAATCCTGCTGGGGTAACATGCTGTGCTCTTCAACCTAGAGGTTCCCCCACCATCCCTGACCCTGTCCTCCTCTCCTTCTGGCCCCTCCCACTGTCTGCTCCTCTGTTCTGGGCAGCTTCTCCTTCCCACTGGCTCTGCAGGCCCCCTGTTCTCTAGGATCTGTGATCACCACAGTGATTCTGTTGTCCCCTGGGCTTTGTTGTCCTGCCTGCTCCTTTCTCACCTGACCTGCACTTGGACCTGGCTCTNTAGAGGTTCCCCCACCATCCCTGACCCTGTCCTCCTCTCCTTCTGGCCCCTCCCACTGTCTGCTCCTCTGTTCTGGGCAGCTTCTCCTTCCCACTGGCTCTGCAGGCCCCCTGTTCTCTAGGATCTGTGATCACCACAGTGATTCTGTTGTCCCCTGGGCTTTGTTGTCCTGCCTGCTCCTTTCTCACCTGACCTGCACTTGGACCTGGCTCTCTTACCACTAGGGCTGTTTTAGACAGTAACTATCTCCCTAGAAATAAGCTGGAGAAAAACTAGACAAGGCCCATGGGCTGCTGGTATACAGACCGCACAGACGTAGCTGATAGGCTTCAGAATTGGGACTTTAAGTTGGGAGAGAAAGCGATATGTATACATCAGGAACTATGCTTCGTAGTTTAAGTTTTCATCTTTTCCTGGATTAGCAATAGAACAATCACTCCAGATATCGGGCAGAGCATCAAGCCATAGCCCTCAGTCAGCCACATAATCACGAAAAGGAAAAAAAATGGTACTCTGCTGTGTGGTGTGTTTCTAAGAAACAATGTGCAGTAGCTTAGGCGAATTCAATCTGTTTTCAATTTAAGATCTGTTCATCTTACAGTGCGTTTATCAAGGTGTCACCTCATTATGAATCAAGGCTCATCTGCAAAAGTAAGTCCCCCCCATGAANAAAAAAAATGGTACTCTGCTGTGTGGTGTGTTTCTAAGAAACAATGTGCAGTAGCTTAGGCGAATTCAATCTGTTTTCAATTTAAGATCTGTTCATCTTACAGTGCGTTTATCAAGGTGTCACCTCATTATGAATCAAGGCTCATCTGCAAAAGTAAGTCCCCCCCATGAAAAACACCTGATCAGCAGCCTGACACTTAACCATCATTAGCCACAGTAGCATCCAGAGAAAAACACACTGGACCATCCAAGACCAGCTCCCTGGAATCTTGTCAGCTCAAAGCTAAGCCTCTCTTCCTGCCACGACGAAATCAGAGAAAAACACAGGGACACGGTGAAAAGAGTGTGCGCTTGTGAACACAAATGTCCAAAGCACCCGAGGCCTGCCCTTGATCCTCCAGGTAGCTCTTCCTCACCCAGTCCCAGAACCCCACTGGGAAACGCGTGGCTCTGCCACTGAAGGTCTGGAGCTGTTTTGCATGGGGCACAACACAACTCCCCAGTCATCTCCTCCTCTACCCCAAAGCATTCTGTTGCCAGTAGCACCATAAATCCTTCCAAAGGGAGGGAAATGGCATCTCTGATCTTATGTGGACAGACAGACAGATCACAGAGAGCAAAGGGACTCCCTCTTCCCAAGAGAGAGCCAGCCAGATGGGAGCTGATTGCCAGGTCAAGGGCTGAGGTGTACAGGTTTACAGCAAATTGATTCCCACAGGGAAAGAACGCAGAACAAGGTCCCTGTACCCACCAAGTGGATATTTACTGCAGGGCCAGCCCTAGCCTACGCTCTCTGTGGGGAATAAGCTCACAACTGGAAACCAATGGCATCGCCACGGGACAATGAGTATGACGATTGTGCTACTTATTTGGGGCCTTCCTTCTCTTTGTCCCTCTGACCCTAAAGAGGAGACCTCAGAGCAGGAAACAACTGGTTGGGAGCAAGGAAAGTCAGAATGCAGATGGGAGACTGCGACTCACAGCACGGACTGCTGGACAGTGTCAGCAGCTTGGCAAATGTCCAGTGTGAGGAAATCTGCTGTAGATGCCTAGAAACAAGCCATTCCAAAGACTTTTTTTGAGGAAAGAAAAGGGGGATTCCAGGAGAGCCAGGGCTACACAGAAACCTGGGCCCTGGGGTGGGGAGGAGGTATTGTGGGATGGAGATTCGTGGTAACCACTAGCACCAGCTAATTGTTCACAAAGTCCATTATTGATGCCCAGCACCACACCTACAAAGGGAAAAGACTCATCATCTTATAGTTGGGGGCTGTTCAAGGTTAGGACTTCAGGCCTGTCCCCCATTCCACAGTCCATCGTCCTGACTGCAGGAGACTGTTCCTAAGATTGAGGCTCCTGGTGAAGAAAAGTCTAAAACAGCAAAACAAGTCAAAACAGAAACAGAAAAGATGTTGTTCAGGAAACCTCAAAAAATTATAAGAATATGTATTTGGTTTTTTTAATTTTATTGATTTTTATTGAGCTGTACATTTTTCTCTGCTCCCCTCCCTTTCTCTCCCCTCCCCCCACCCTCTCCCAAGGTCCCCAGGCTCCCAATTTACTCAGGAGAGCTTGTCTTTTTNGTCTTTCTGTGTCTGGGTTACCTCACTCAATATGATGTTTTCTAGATCCATCCAAATTTCAAGATGTCATTTTTTTTCTGCTGTGTGGTACTCCATTGTGTAAATGTACCACATTCTCCTTATCCAGTCTTTGGTCGAGGGGCATTTAGGTTGTTTCCAGGTTCTGGCTATGACAAACAACGCTGCTGTGAACATAGTTGAACACATGTACTTGTGGTACAATTGAGCATCCTTTTGGTATATACCAAACAACAGTAATGTTGGGTATTGAGGCAGCTTGTTTCCTAATTTTCTGAGAAATTGTCAGACTGATTTATAATAGAATGGAGAGTGCAGAGAAAAAGAAATCAGGAAGGATCTGCGCCATAATCATCACCTAGCTGAAATGTTGCTAATGGCAACAGTGGAACAGGCAGCACAGCGCCATAGATGCTTATACCGCCTGGCTGCTGGAGAGAAAAGTGACAAATTAAGAGGTAATAAGGGCAGCCCCCTCCTGAAAAAAAAACAATGTGTTAGAAACTCTCCCTAGGGCTGGAGAGATGGCTCGGTGGTTAAGAGAACTGTTTGTTCTTCCAGAGGACCATGGCATCCATGTGACAGCTCACAACTGTCTGTAACTCCAGTTCCAGAGGATCCAACACCCTTATACAGACATACATGCAAGCACAATACCAAAGCACGTACTATAAAAACAAAACAAAACAAACAAAAAAAGAAAAAACCTCTCTTTAGCCAGGCGTGGTAGCTCATGCCTTTAATCCTAGCACTTGGGAGGCAGAGGCAGGCCCCGTGAGTTCCAGGCCAGCCTGGTATACAAGAGCTAGTTCCAGGACAGCTAGGACTGTTACACAGGGAAACCCTGTCTCAAAAAACAAAACAAAGCAAAAAAGAAAGAAACTCCCCCTACCAGATGCTGCTAACAGTATTTGAGATCCCTTTGATATCCCATTATCCCTAATCTTCAAGCTGCCAGTGCAACCGGTGTCCCATTCCCAACAGCCACAGACAACTACCACCATCTATGCCTGCAGAGCTAGCTGCCTGATAACTTCCGCTGCCGGCAAACTGCAGATCTACTCACTGGTCTCATAACTCAGTCCTTTTTAGACCTAAATGACTCAAAGCCAGGTCTGACCATGGCTTGCTGGCTTTGCTATGATACAGCTTCCCCTTATTGTGAGGGTGTCCCAACCTCAGACTCCACCCAATGCTGATGGAGATCTGTGGCAAGTCGACTCTCCAGCACATCGCCGGCACTAGGACCTGCATGTGAACCACCCCAGCCAGCCAACAGTCCCTATCTAACTTCCCAGTCCATTCCCCCAAGGGCTTCTACTTAATTCCCCACAATGATACTTGGTTGTACTGGCCTCACACCTGTATTCATACCATACCCTCAGTTGCACCAATGGATTCTGTGTGCGGGCACATTGATTCCTAGACTCATTTACCATGCGGAAGAATTTCTTGATAAAATTCGAGACCTACAGCCCCAGACTAAAAGGGAACCAGTAACCACCTTGACCCTAAGCATCCTGCTGGGAGCCAGCCTCATTGGGATCACAGTGGAATAGCATCCCTGGTCACCCAGAGTCAGCATTATTCCAGCCTCTGAGTGGTCCTCGACCTAGAAACAAAGATTAGAAACCTCCATTTCCCACTTTCAGGAATCCCTAACTTCCCTGGCTGAAGTAGTCAAGCAAATTGGAAAGGTTTAGACTTCATTCCTACATGAAGGATTATGCGCAGCTCTGGGAGAGGAATGCTTTTTTACATGGACCCCTCTGGTGTTGTAAAAGAATCTATGGCTAAAGTTAGGAAGGACTGGCCCCACGGAAAAGAGATCGGGAGGCTGACCAAGGTTGGTTGGAGTCCTGGTTCAGTTCATCACCCTGGCTCACAACTTAATTTCCACCCTGTTGGGTACACTCCTCATTTTATCATGCATTAAGATGATCTTAATCCTTCATCGACCTTTGAAGATCAACAGCTTATTTAGCCTGCTAGGGAGGTCGGGAACAGCTCTTGAGTCCTGTAATCCCTGTCTGGTCCTAGGTGCAGGGACATCCATGCTTCTCAACAGTGAAGTAGGGGACAGTGACTTGGAGAACTGCTGGAAAGAAGAGAACGCTTAGAAACGTGTTCTAGAAAATAAAATCCCTATGTGAAAAAAAGAGATATCTTAATTTTAATCTGAATACTTTTAAGCCCTCCATTTTAAATGAACTATTATGGTTTATAAAGGAAAGATTAGGGGCCATCCAGCTATTGGTAATGCAAACCCAATATCAGTCTCTCCCACAAGAACCCAGAGAAACAATAGCACTCAAAAGAGTTCCCATGTTTGGAACTCTTAGGAATCAGAGGGGGGAAATGTGAGACCAAAGATTTAATTAAGCCTTAATTTTACAGGAATTCTGTTTTCCCTAAAGGTCACCTGGTAAATGACCAAGCCTTGACGCTGGCTGCAGAAATGTGTAGCAATAGCAAAATTTGAACAGATAACCTGAAAACAGCCAACTAAGGAGATAGGGAGCAGGACCATAAAATTTAATAAGGTCCAGATGTTCTTTGGAGGTGTCCTGTCCTTGATGATACCATGTCAGTTATTAACGGCATTTTTTAGGGTGTTCACGTCCAAAACCTGACTGATAATTTCAGAAACTACCTTATCCTATGTACTCCCTACCCAATCCCAAGACTACAGGATTATGGCGTTTCCCCTTTACAAATTTGTCCCTTCCCTGGGATGGGGGCACTGCACCTCTCTCACCTACTGCTTTAGCACATAATCCAAACTCAAGTTTAAATATTATTAAAAAAACTCTCTCGTGCTTTACATTTTAATCCTGTTCCGTGGAGTTTCTAGTCTTTCTTTCTTTCTTTCTTTTGTTTGGTTTGGTTTGGTTTTTCGAGACAGGGTTTCCCTGTGTTACAGTCCTAGCTGTCCTGGAACTAGCTCTTGTAGACCAGGGCTGTGGAGTTCCTTTTTGGTGATAATTAACCTGGACATGACACTACCCCTCCAAAGCTGTCTTCTTGAGGCTCTACCCCTCCAGAGCTGCTCTATTGCGGCTCTAAGTATAACCTGGCATCCCGATGAGTCAGGATACTTCCACAGCTCTATAACTGGAAAACATTCCCCTACATACAGTATACAACAGGCTGTTGACTTCAGTGCCACAAGCGTTTCAAGACAAAACAGGAGTAGTTTTCCCCGAAAGAGTTCAAGATGAATTCTAGGGTGTGGAACATCTGGAGAGTCCCAAGACAAGCTGACTGGGATATAACAAAGTTGGATCATGTCATTCTCCAAAGAGTTCCAACACAACAGCTGGAGGTCTATGGAAACCAATACCCCAAAGACTTTGAGGGGAGGGAACTATCACATATTCTACCACCAAGAGCCCAGGGCTTCCTTGAGACTGGGAGTCAGCACAGCGGTATAACTAGGGAACCTAGACCAAACAGGTTACAAGGGTAGAAAGTTAACAGAAAACCTTAGATCACACTAGAACCCAAACCCATCTGGGGGCACAGGGACTGTGGTCCTCTTCCACACCGCTTACCCTGCAGTTCCCTTCCCAGGTCCCTTCCCAGGTTCCATCCTTTAGTTCTGTCTGTCATAAGAAGCAGCTAATCCACTAAGCAAACTGTTTTCTCCAGTCCTCTGAATAAACACAACAAACGGGTAAAAGAAATGAGAAGGCGAAACACCTTTGGACCTTGACAATGTAATTCTGAAGACTAAATGGGAGCACAGAGGTGTTGAGGAGTAACTGTAGTTCACAGTTTTCTCCCCTTAGGACAATTCACAGCACCACCTGGCAGTGCGATCTTAGGAACAAGTTCTGGCAGCCCAGGATCCTCCTTGTAGGAATCAAGTCAAGCTTAATGTGACTTCAGGCATTTGGTCTCAACAACCTTGGCACATATCCTT
This sequence comes from Bramus lutescens, assembly GCA_001685075.1. Taxonomy (NCBI): domain Eukaryota; kingdom Metazoa; phylum Chordata; class Mammalia; order Rodentia; family Cricetidae; genus Bramus; species Bramus lutescens. The sequence continues at coordinate 193,477 of LOEQ01004484.1, forward strand.
AGTCCTATAAGTCAGAGTTGTGAAGACAGCTGAGACTGGCACACAGCTTTCCACTCATACCTGGGCTATCCAGAAGTTCGATGCTTCTTGGTTTGGTTTTGTTTTTTAACATTTACTTATTTGTATGTATGTATGTATTTTATGTAACCCTGTAATCCTGTCTGACCAGGAACTGAGTAAGTAGTCCAGGCTGTCCTTGAAATCACAGAGATCCACCTGCCTCTGCCCCCCAAGTGCTGGGATTAAAGGTGTTGCCGTCTCATCCGGCAACATTTATTTATTCATTTATTGGGTTTTTTGGGGGCGTGCTCATGGGAGCACGCATGCTCTTGACCCTGAGCACACAAGTGAGTTTGTGTGTATACTCTCAAGGCAGCAGGCTTGTGGAAATCATGACAACTATGGGTCTTGTGCCATGTGGGTTCTGGTGATCAACTCAGCTCATTAGTAAGCATCTTTACCCACTGAGCCACGTCGCTGGCCTTTTCTCATTTTCATTTTGTTGTGGTTCTGTTTTGTTCTCTAAAAGTCTTGGGGTGTGGTCCACACTGATCTCAACTTCACAGTCCTCCTGTCTCAGCCTCCCTTGTTTTGTGCTACAGGTGTGTACCGGCATGCCTGGTTTCCAAAGTGTTTAAATGGCACTGGGCATGACAATGAAAAATGGAAAAGACTATGTAGACTCAAGCTAGTTTCACCCAACCTTTGCCTTGTCTCATTTTTAAATCCCTTCCTCCCACTGTGAAGCACCTGCCTTTCTGCCAACCACACAGAACACCTCTGACTAAAGGCCTTTTTAAAAATATTATATATTAGACACATAAAGAAAACTAAAGGTTAAAGTGTGTTTTAAAAGCTAAAATATGACTAAGTTGACTGCAATTAGTGGTTGTGAAAAATGTCTAAAGTTTACAAAGAGACTTTTGCTTCTAAGTCCCCAGCAAACTACATTTTGTGTTAGCCGTGGATCTGTCTGCCTTTTTCTGCAGTTTCAGAATACCTTCAGTCTGATTTCGAGCCATCAGAACTAGTGTCTCTGAAACATGCCCTTCACACATTACAAGCCGTTCTACAATGAGCTCTGAAGGACTCGGTTTTCCCAGCTCCCCAGTATGGAGATCAGACAAAAATGATAATAATGATGATGATAATATCCAGAAGAGAGAGATCAAAACAAGCAACAAAAACACAAGCCGAAGACATCAGCACAAGCAAGCTCACACCATCAATGCACTCTCAATCAGTGGCTGCTGCCTAGGAACAGTTACTTAGTCCAGGGCGGCAAAGGATCATTCCTATCTGGTCCTAATCAACAGACTTCTAATCATGTTCTCCAGACGTGATTTAACCAGGTACAGTATGACACACAGATATGAAAATGCTTTTCCATACGGAAAATCATTTTATTTAACAGTGTTCTTTTCTAGTGTCTATGTCATGTCCGTCAGTCTTGTGTGTGCACGCACATGCACATGCATGCATGTCTGTGTGTGGTGTGTTTGCTCACGCACACAGACCCATATTGAGACCAGAGGTCAATTTAAGGGATCAACACTCCTCATCCCCATCCCTTCCGCTTTAAGACAGGGTCTCTCC